>JAVQJS010066440.1:0-16723 GCA_036024795.1 Galaxias rostratus | reverse complement strand
GCACCTTTGTATATTTTTATGTGCAACTTGCTAGTATAAATCACTCCATGTACTCGGTGTGTGTGCGTGTGTGCGCGTGTGTGTGTGTGTGTGTGTGTGTGTGTGTGTGTGTGTGTGTGTGTGTGTGAGTGTGTGTGTGTGTGTATGTGTGTGTGTGTGTGTGTGTGTGTGTGTGTGTGTGTGTGTGGCGTGGGAGCAATAGGTGATAGATCCATTTGAATCCAGTGATCCAAGACGATGGCTTGACCAACAGAGCAGACAACAGCTTCTGCAGGACTGCATAGATGGCTCCACCGGACCATTTCTAGTGGTATTAAAATTAAAACAGGAATGTAAATCTTAGGTCAAATAAATCTTTGAAATTATAAAGAAAGATACATATTCTTCCAAGTTTCCATATCCTTTAATAAAATGTCAAAATTGAGCTTTGCATCTTTTAAGACCAGGTTGTTTTTCCTGTCCATGCGGTTCTCTTTCTGTCCTGCGGGTGGTGCTGCAGGCTATAGTAGGGCAGCAGTACGGTGCTCCTGGTCTCCCAGACCAGGTAGAGGTGTCCGAATTTGAGCTCCTGCTCCTGGCTTGCCAAAGAGCAGGAATCAGCACCTCCATCTTGGAATGGGCTTACCTGAGGGATGAGAATACAATACCCCCGTCCTTCTGTTACCAGAGGAACATAAATACAGGACTACTCTCCGCTAGAAAAGGTAGCAAAGCACTAAAACAATGTAAATATAATATTGGGGATGTGTTATGGTGAATATGGGACGTCTCCATCAAACTTGAACTTTCCCTCTTGGCTGCACCGTGAGGCAGAGGGTGTTCAGGACACGAAAAAGGAGGAGGAAAAGGACAAAAAGATGACAAAAGATGAGGAGTTGAGGAAGACTTTGCTGGCTGCGGTGGAGCAGTGTGTCCAACAAGGTCTCATGTCTGCCCAGAGAGCCCAGACCTATTACGTCTCAGGTGAGCTCGCGGGGATGTGTTCAAGTGTCTGTTCTGTGTTTGTGAGTTGTGTTTGCGTGTCTGTTCTGGGTGTTGTGTTTGCGTGTCTGTTCTGTGTTTGTGTGTTGTGTTTGAGTATCTGTTCTGTGTTTGTGTGTTGTGTTTGAGAGGCTGTTCTGTGTTTGTGTGGTGTATTTGCGTGTCTGTGCTGTGCTTGTGTGTCTGTTCTGCGGTTGTGTGTTGTGTTCGGGTATAATCAGAGAGTGCTTCTCTCCACATCTTTGCGTGTCTCCTCTCTCAGCCCTGGATGCTGACTTGCGGTTTGCGCTGCAGCACAGACCGGCTGTGGACATTTCCAGACGCTGTCTCGTCTACGTCCACGAGATAGTCAACGGGCAGGGCCGAAAAGATGCGGTGAGGCTGACACTCGCTGTGTGACAATCAAAACCCAATCAACTAATAATGCATTACTCATCAAGACACAATAAATGATCATATCATCCCACATTATAATTCACATTTACATGTGTCCCTGGCTCTTGTCAAACGGCATTTATTTTTTTAAAGGGGAGTAAAAATAAAACAGAATGTGTTGATTGTGTTGGTGCACTGACTGAAGTATCGCCCTACCTAGGAACCTATAAGGACGCCTCATGAGGAGACCCTCATGTCTCAACTGCGGGACAATTTCCTGCCCGGTCTGGTGTCTTCCTGCCAGCTCCCGGTGTACATCACCACATCGACATGTGACATTCGCCACGGTTACACACCGTTTAGGAGGCGTACTTTTGCCGAGGGTCTTTGCCGGCAGCTCCACGCAGACCTGGTCGATCTGATTGACAGCTCTGTGGACACTGCAGATTCTCCTGAAGCAGCTGAGTCTCATGTTGATGATGCGTTGGCCAGGGTGCATGCTGAGCAGGAGGAGCTGTGTGGCATCTATGCAGGACTTTATGAGATGAGTCGGGCAGAAGAAGAGGTGCTCAGGGCCCATGTGGAACAGCCGAAAGACAGAGAGCGCCCACTAGTGTTGATAGGAGGACCATGCACTGGAAAGACAGTGACTCTAGCCCATTGTGCTAAAAAGGTTAATAAAAGTAGATTTTTTATGACTGTAAGAGGACTTGAATTATGAAATAAATTATCATCCTGTTTGTTCATATTATTATTATTATTTTATCATTTTTTTTATAATCAATATTTTCTACATTTGAGTTTTAGCTAAACCTAATCAAGCCTGATTATATTCAGACTATGATATATTGGCATTATATTTAATTTATTATTTGTTAAGATAACTTTGACATCAGTTTTACTTACTTTGTTAATCAATCTATTATCCTTTGTTCTTTTAACAGATTAAGTCTTGGCTGACTGACAGGGACCCAGTTGTAGTCATTCGCTTCTCAGACCCATCACTCACCTCCAGCCCAAAACTCCTGCTCTCCAGTCTTTGTTACCAGATCATCCACAGCCATAGGGTTAACCAAGACGTTAATCTTAACCTTGATCTTAATCCAAATACTGACATTGACTCTAGCTCAAGTCTTGATCTCAACCACTACTCTCACTCAGACAATAATCATCCTCATCACGCTCAATTCAGCGCTCCATACCACCACTGCTATAACCCCAACCTCCCCCTCCGCAGCCTCAGTAAGGCCCTCTCCTCGCTCCTCTTCCTCCTCCCTTCTCAGACACGGCCCCTGGTTCTCCTCTTAGATGGCCTGGACCAGGACGGTTCGCTTTCCCGTGTCATCCCGTATCTACCCTCCCCGCTCCCCCCTCACGTTAAACTACTCATATCCGTCTCCTCCAACCGAATCCACAGCCTGGAGGCCTTCAAACTGCATTACCCAGACACCTCGTCAGCGCACCCAGAGGGCCCGTCGCCAGACCCACGTGCGTCTGGTGGACACGCGTGTGTGGAGCTGGGGCCGGTGGAGAGACGGACGTGTGTGAGGATGCTGGCCTCGCTGCTGGAGGTCTCGGGGAGGAGGGTGACGTCAGGTCAGCTGGCGATGGTCAACCAGACCCTGGCGTCCTGTCCTCTTCCCCTGTACACCCGCCTCCTGCACACACATGCCATGCAGTGGCGCTCAGGTACACAAACACACTGACACGTAAAAAAAAAAAGACGTGTACGTGTCATTTCGAGACAATCCATATCCGTGTTTAACAGTACACGCTGTGGAAAACATAGATACCCTTTTTTGAAAATGTCGGTTTTTGTCGACCTTTGATCTCCCATAAATTACTCCTCACACCTTCACTTTTTACTCTCACATCCTCCTCCTTATGTTCTTTCATAGATTCAGAGGTCACCGAGTCCTCTCTTCCCAGTGGCGTCCACTCCAGCATCTCAGCCCTCCTGGATCACCTGGAGAAAAGGCACACTGCCTGCATGGTGTCCCGAGCCTTGAGCTACCTTAGCCTCTCCAAGGTGGGTCTCACACAGGCCGAGCTCTCAGACCTCCTATCCAGTGACAACGAGGTTCTGGCTGGGTACATTCAGCTCGATGAGGGGCCCCCAAGCAGGTGGAGGATCTCAGAGTTGGACGTGGAGATGCTTCTTCAGGGACTTAAAGGTTTTCTGGGGAAGAGGACAGTTGCAGGTATTCAGGTGTTGTTTTGGGTCAGCAGACACTTCAAACTGGTAGTGCATAAGAGGTACTTAAGCTCAAGGGAGGCGAGAAGTGAGGTTCATTCAGCGATGGTAGACTATTTCAGGGGCAGGTGGGCCTATGGCAGGGCAAAACCCTTCACCGTCGCTCAAAACAGCACAGGACCCAGCATACTGGAGGCCGTCCCCACCACTGCCCAAATGAAAACATGTATTGACAGACAGTGTCCTGGTCAACCTTATATTTTTAACATCACAGGCAATTCACCTTCCTCTTCACAGAGAAGGAATGTCAACGTTCGCAAACTAATAGAGCTTCCCTATCACTTGCGAGAAAGTATGAAGTGGGAGGAGCTTGTGTCAGGGCTGATGATGTCACTTGAGTTTCACCAGGCCATGCTCCACGCAGGGCTGCATAGTGAACTAGTGGCCTTGCTGGAGGGCGAGGGGCTGCCTGGGCTCACGTTGCCGAGGGAAAGAGCACTCCTGGCGGGCGTGCTTCTGGCTTCAGAGTGCCTGCTCCGGAGCTCACCCACAAAGCTCCCCATGGTGATGGAAGTCAACCTGCTGCCCTGCCTGGAAGCTTATCCTGAACTGGAGGCATATGCTAAAGAGGTCTGGCGGGAGAGGAGGAGAAGGGGCTGTGGGTTAGGGGTATTACTCTGCCCTGCTCCCTCTACCGTGCCCTCCGCAAAGTGTACACTAGGGGGAGCTAGAGACTGCACTGTAACCGGGGCAGTGGGGACTGAGAGTGGAGTGGTGGTGGCCACCATGAGAGATGGCTCTGCTTGGATGTGGAAAGGCCCTGCAATAGACACGGAGACTGAGGAGCTAACGCTGCACCTCGGAGAGAACGATAAATTGAGATTCGTCCAGGTGAAAAGCAGAGCAAACTGTATCCTGTTGTTTACTGAGTGCAACAGACTTATTTTGTGGGAGATTAGCAACAAGCCAGCGATAGTTCTGGAGCTAGATGCACCGCTGGCAGGAGACAAATCAGAGGCGGGACAACTCGCACACTTTTCGATTGAAGGCTTCGATGTGTTAGAGGACACTGTGTTTGTGTGGTGGAAAGCTACGCGTTTCATTGGGATGTGTGGAGTGTCCAACAGTGGGCCCATGGTGTATCTCCAGTGTCAAGACACGGTTACTTGTGTATCGATCTCCGCCGACGGCCATTTTGTTTACTGTGGGCAGGAGGACGGCACAATCTCCGTGTTAGACACGCGCAACCACAGCCCAATTGCCACTTATCCAAAACAAACAGGATCGGCAGTGATATATGTGAATCTCTGTAAGGAGGAAAACCAATTGGCATGTGTGGATAGCTCAGGGAACATATTCCTATGGAATGTAGCACCTGTCAAGACACAGCCACACTGTCCCTACAAACAGTGTTTCAACAACTGCAACGGCAATAACGAGGTTATAAACTTAGATTTTTTAGAGGAACAAAACCTACTGCTACTGTGTCAAAAAGACAGAACTATTTTATGGGATACTCATAACTGGGAACATTGGGACCAGTTCCTAGCTCCAAAGGGGAGGTCCTTTGTCAAGGGCATGCTGACCCAGGATGGGCAGTTTCTCCTGGCTTTGCTGGAGGCATCTCCTTTGGTACTGGTATGGAGGATCAGCTCAGGTCAATGTGTTTTGTCCCTAAACTCTGGTGCAAACTCCCAAGTGCTCACACTTCTTAAAACTGGACCTACTGTCTCGGTTGTTACAGAGCACGGATGGGTCACAGCTTGGGATCAGGAGTTCATATGTTCAGTGGGATTTGTCCCAAAAATGGAGTCTGGAGTGAGGAACATAGTTGTTGAGCCTGTGGGAGAAAGGTTCTATGTAATTGATGGTTCAGAGACCGTGTGGAGGTGGAGCTTACCCACAGGAAGGCCAGACGGCTACTTCCTGCACCACGGCCCCGTAGAGAAACTCTGCATCTCCCAGAGCGGCAACCATCTTATCACTCTCGTCTTGAAAGACGTATACGTGTGGCAGACCGAGGCAGGGCAGAACACGCATCGTATTTGTGGTAGCCTAGCTTCCAACATTCTGATAAGTCCCAACAGCAAGTTTGGGGTGTGTTTGTCAGAGAGAGCACTCTCTCGTGTCTGGAATCTGGTTTCAGGGGTCGTTGTTTGTCACATACACTTGTACCTGGCCGATGCCCAAATCTCACCTGAAAGCACCTTTTTGATTGGGCTTCGTCATGGTGACCTGCTGGCCGCCAGTCTATGGTCAGGGGCTGTGAGTAAGCGTTTCTCCTGCTCGGAATGCTCTCAATGTGTAGTTGCATTCCACACACTCCCGGACCACCCTGAGTTTGTGGTAGTGATGACCGCCACAGGTTTAGTTTTCACGTGGAAGGTCACTGAGGAGACAGTATGTCAACAATTTGAACTCCCTGTCACCCTTTCCTACTGCCCAGACGTCTTCCAGATGTCGTCCAATGGACGATTTGCTCTCCTGTCTACCGATGAAGATGCCATTACCCTTCTTGACCTACCCTACGCCAGGCTGCGCTCTGTCAAAGCAGAGGGTTCTTTCTTCAAGGCCTGCTTGGACAAAAATGGAGAATATGTGTTCTTCATTTCAAACATCACTTTAAAAGATAATTGTTGTTCCTGTGAAATGCATACTAAGCCTGTTCTTACAGCGGTAAGGCTCACTGATGGAGGGAGACTAGGGAGTTTGTGCCTGTGTAAGATCCCCTTAACTTTGGTTGTGTGTGGACAGCGTTGTGTGTATGTGGGGTTTCAGGATGGCTCTGTGGGTGTGTATTCAATCTTTGGTGCTGCAGAGACTAGAAGAGGAGGTTTAAGTGAGAGAGTAGACCCCATAGGTAAGGATGAGCTGTATCTGTGTGAGACTGAGCCACTGGAATTTCTGCCATTATCAGTGCCAAATGTATCATGGGTAGACCTTGTATGATTTGTCTTTTATTATTACTGTGTACAACGTGTTGATACTTTCCATAAACTATTTTGAATATATATTTTTTTTTTACATGTGTGTTGTAATCTGAAAAACCTCGTATTTTACTGAGTTTGCGTTGCAGGAACCGTTTTGTATCTTGTATCTCATGTCTGTGATATTAATAAACATCTCTGCATCAGTTCGTGGGTCTACTCAAGTCGAAGTATGCCCTTAACAATTACAAATAAATGCACTGACCTTTCCACTGTCAATTTACTTAATAAAGGTTATAGACTGAACTACGGTATTGTGCAATTTTTTTTTAGAAATTAGAGGCTTGCTAAACAAATCAAATCAATCGATTTTATAAAGGATTTCTGGTAAAAATTTCTCTAAAAACTACATGTACCATCATTCTTGAGTTCAAAGGAAATTACAACACAGGAGTATAAACTCATTTCCGGATCCTGTGAAATCCCTTTCCTGTTACGGCCTATTCGAAGATGGCGGTGCAAATCTCCAAGAAGAGGAAGGTTAGCGTCGTTATTTAGAAAATTCATGTTCGTGCAAAATATTTTTTCTTAAATACGTTAATTTTAGATTAAATCTTATTTTGTCGTATTGATTTAACCTGTTACCGAGTTTCTTGTGCGCTGATGTGCAAAGGATTGCCTCAGATGCTTTCAGCGATGCCCTCACTCTGTAATCATGGCTCTGGCTTGCCGGATCTTTAGCTAGTCAACTGTTCAACGTTGGCTTTAACCCGCGCTTCAATGTCCCCAAGTCTGTAAATGTCAATGTATGCCACTTGTTCTCCACCTGCAATTGTCAATCTCCGAATAAGTATTACTGTTAAAGCCCCAAAATGTTGCAAGTTAGCATTAGCTAAACAGCACAGACTTTCACAGTGAGGAATGCAGTGCGCTCGATGTCCCGCTGAGGAGTGTTCGAATATAGTATTACTTACTATATTAGCCGTCACTGCTATACCTCACACAGGCATTAAACAGAACTGTGTTACCGTTAGTATTGGCTCTTCAAGTTAGAAGGTGCTAACATGCACTGTTATCATAACGGCAATGCTGTACCGCGAGTGTTAGCTGATAATGATGGATCCAACGTTGTTTCAAAGCACTCAATGCTATTAAGAGAGTTGTTTTTAATTGTTATTAATGAAACCCAAAGAGAATACTGAGGTTACTGTTATTGAAACTATAAGTCTTTTACTAGATAGTTGCTATTACATAATCAGTCCAAACTACATGGTTAGGGGTTGTTATGATGAAGTGCAATTGATTTCCCTTCAGTGATGATACGATGACGAGTCGGAACAGGACATGTGTCTTTGTGGGTCGCTGGGTCTGGGTCACGTTCTGTGGCTCTGGCTCAGTCCCTCATAGCTGCTAGTCTTTTTCAGGTGAAGACATAGAGGCATTTGTCTGAGGAGGGTTCATTTATTATCGATACTGTGACAGATTTAGTACATTTCCAAAGGGCCTGCGCTGGATATTTCAGTTGGTTCTGATTTAGGGACATACTTTAAGACATTCTTTCTTGTGTTGACCTGTGAAGTGCTGCTAACGCCAGCGATCACTGTTGCCTTTTCAGTTCGTCTCTGACGGTATCTTCAAGGCCGAGCTGAACGAGTTTCTTACTCGCGAGCTTGCTGAGGATGGGTACTCTGGGGTGGAGGTACGCGTGACCCCAACCAGGACTGAGATCATCATCCTGGCCACAAGGTAAAGTGCTTGTCTATCCCTGCATTCTAGTTATGTCTCGCTCACTATCAAAACAAGAGTTGGCACAGGGAAATGTAGAGAGAAACGCTGCAAAGTTTGTCATTCTTTATCGTGGACAAGTATTTGTTAGGCCGACTGTGGGTATACTGTTACCTCAATGTATACTTGAATCCTTCATTTCACTTTAGTGGTCAAATCCTAGTTCTTAGTGATGTGAAGGATATGTTTGTTACTTGGACAAGCATCACTACAGATATTTATATATTAGGGTTGGCAAAATTAAGCGCAATTGATCTCCCTTCAGTGATGATACGATGACGAGTCGGAACGGGACACGGTGACTCGGGGGGTCGCTGGGCCTGGGTCACGTTCTGTGGCTCTGGCTCAGTCCCTCAGAGCTGCTTGTCTTTTTCAGGTGAAGACATAGAGGCATTTGTCTGAGAAGGGTGAAGATGTGTAAAAGCATGTTCCTTACAAAATGGTACAAGGGAGATGGCAGCAACTGCAAAGGGCATATCCCTTGACTATGCATTGATACTTTTTTTAAATGAACTGTCTTGGGTCAGACGCATGGGCTCTATTGATTAAACATGCTCCTCTTTTCTTAGAACTCAGAATGTGTTGGGTGAGAAGGGTCGTCGCATCAGAGAGCTGACTGCCGTGGTCCAGAAGAGGTTTGGCTTCCCTGAGGGCAGCGTTGAGGTAAGGTCATGTCTTTTAAAAAACCCACTCTACCCCCGGGAGTTAGAAACACTAAGGCAACTTCAGCTGTGAACAGATTTCAAGTATGGGTGCCAGGACTTTGTATGGTAATAATACTTTTTGAGTGTATTGGTTGTCTTTGGTGGAATTGATGGCCAATGGTAAAAACACCTGTGTCTTGAAACCAAAGACAGACAAGGACAGTGTATGAACAATTTTCCTGCGTACTAAGTGGGATTTCCAGTTAGATGCTGGTTGGTCTACACCGGTCTGTGTAGACTAGTGATAGTCTCCGTTAGATTTTGCATTTCAACAAGTATATTAGAGGTTTTAGACCGCAGCGTGGTTTCTACCTATAGGTTTAACTTCTCGCATCGATCCGTTTGCGTTGTGTGTTTATGGCGTTCAGTTTGAACTGGTCCAGCGGGGCGTTGCTGCTGTTTTGCGACTGGTCTAGTGTCAGATACCTGCATTGGTACATAACGGTGATCTCCCTTCAGTGATGATACGATGACGAGTCGGAACGGGACACGGTGACTCTGGGGGTCGCTGGGTCTGGGTCACGTTCTGTGGCTCTGGCTCAGTCCCTCAGAGCTGCTTGTCTTTTTCAGTTGAAGACATAGAGGCATTTGTCTGAGAAGGGCCAATGATAGCCGCAATATGAACATGTTCTGAAACACCTGGAATTAAACATAGCATTCTAGATGTTACTTTCTATACTCTTAAGATGTAGACCAAGTGGCAAAACTTAAATCTACTGTGGCTCAATTTGGTAATGGCATAAGTAATGGAATATATTCCTTATTAAAAACAAATTGCATGCCAACCTTTAACGCCTGTCAATATCTGCTTTGTGTTGCCTGGGCCTAGCTGCAAACGGATGGGCTGGCAAACTGTCTCACTTGCTTTGCCATGACAAATGAGGAGAGACTGGATAAATGTGGTGTGTTGTCCGATGGATGCCCTAATGACACTCCCCGTCATAATTTGCTGTCGTAAAGGTTGACCTCCGTAACCTCAGCGGCCAGCCTGTCTAACGAGGGCCCTGTTGTTTTTACCTCCACTGACCTCAGTGTTTGTCACAATGACGATGAAAGGGGGAAGCGCTCGTGTTCTAAATGCACACAATTTGAAAACCAACCGTTTTTTCCCCTATACATGGTCTGTCAAAACGTCATAAATAATGGTTGTGAGCTGTAACCGATGACCAAAAGTGAAGTGAAACTTTTCCTTTACAAAAAGACTTTATTTTAATTTAAAATAGATCTGTAGCTTTCAAAGATTAGATTAGATGTGATTTTACTACGTGCGCTTTGCTACTTCACTTTACTTTGTGTTTCTTTTACCTTATATCTGCACTTTCCACTTTTTGCTGAAATTTAAATTTCGCTGTTGTGAGTCAAATAAAGGAATTCTGATTCTGAAAGGTGTACGCTAACGGCCGTGTTCTGTTTCCCTGTGTATGCAGCTGTACGCCGAGAAGGTTGCCACCCGTGGTCTGTGCGCCATTGCCCAGGCCGAGTCTCTCCGCTACAAGCTGCTGGGAGGTCTGGCTGTCCGTAGGTAGGCCTGCTGTGTGCGCCGTAGACTCGTATGGCTCTGTGTTTTATCCTACCTTCAATGATGAGACAATGCTTGACACCGTCTGAAGGTGACAGGCCCTAATGCGTCGTTAGGTTGAAGTCACGTTCTGTGCCTTTGCCTCAATCGCTTAGGCCCACTTGTCTACTTTGGTTGATGACAAATTTTTCTCTGAGAAGCCATGATTGAATTCGTTCTGGATTTAGTCGTTGTGGCTGGGTAACCAATGGTAAACTTTACAAAGGCAACACGTCTAGATGCTTTGTTGCCTTAGCTTTGCCCAAAAGAACGCAGTCTGTCAATATAAACACAAAGGTAGAAATATTAGTTAGCTCTTTGCCTGCTTTAGTGTAAAATAAATGGTGTTGTTTATTACATGTGTTGCGCAGTATCCACGCCTGTCTGTGTCCTGCCCGCCTAAACGTCTCTCCCTCCGGGGCCCCCCTCTCTCAGGGCGTGCTACGGCGTGCTGAGGTTCATCATGGAGAGCGGCGCCAAGGGCTGCGAGGTGGTGGTGTCCGGCAAGCTGAGGGGCCAGAGAGCCAAGTCCATGAAGTTTGTGGACGGCCTGATGATCCACAGCGGCGACCCCGTCAACTACTACGTGGACACGGCCGTCCGCCACGTCCTGCTCCGACAGGGTGAGTTAGAGTCAGCCATTAGAGTTTGAACAGCGTCCCGCCGAACGCTAGCCGCGTAGGGACTGTGTTGCCCCCGGCACTCTGTCCATCTACCTGGGCTGCTGCCTTTCGCGAGTTTGGTCTTAAGGATTGATGGACCTTCCGCTTCTATTAAGATTTCTTACGTAAGGTTTTAGTCAGTTTCATCATTGGCCTGATGTTATGATGTTTATCGGAGTTTGTTGAAATCAAACGTTTTGGATTTTGTTCTCTGACGCTTGTCAAAGCTCCCCCTTCAGTGATGATACGATGACGAGTCGGAACGGGACACGGTGACTCTGGGGGTCGCTGGGTCTGGGTCACGTTCTGTGGCTCTGGCTCAGTCCCTCAGAGCCACTTGTCTTTTTCAGTTGAAGACATAGAGGCATTTGTCTGAGAAGGGCCAATGGTATCCACAATTTGAACTTGTTTATAGATGTTTCTGAAACATCTGCAATTATGCATCGCATTCAGTTTATTGCCTTTTAATACTGTTGAGGATATCCAAGTATAAACGATCATTTGGCTAAACAGAAGTCTACTGTGATTCTATTTGGCTTTGGCTTAGTTCAGCATGAATGCAGTCATCTCGCAAGGCCTGCCTTCACGTCTGTGTCCAGTGTACCCTGTGCGCCCTTGTCTGACTGTTGTGTCTGTCGTAGGTGTGCTTGGCATCAAGGTGAAGATCATGTTGCCCTGGGACCCCAGCGGTAAGATTGGCCCCAAGAAGCCCCTGCCTGACCACGTCAGCATCGTAGAGCCCAAGGAAGAGACTCTGCCCACCACACCCATCTCTGAGCAAAAGGGCGCCAAGCCAGAAGCCCCCGCCATGCCCCAGGGAACGCCAGTGCCCACTGCATAAGAGGGTGAGAGAGACAGTTTACTGGCTAGGAAGCCCTCTCCAAAAATCCTCCACCTTGACCTGTCTTGATCTAGTAAGACAATAAGTTCCATGTATGCCTTGTGAACTCTTCTTTAAAAAGTCAAACTACAAAAATTAGGGGCCTTGACTGACAACCTTTCTGCTCAGTAAGTAATCCGTTAAGGGGAACGATCTTAATTTTATGATTGTGATTTTCTTATGACTGCTGGAAATATTTGTATATCTAATCAGCACAGGTGTATCATGAGTTTGTCACTGTTGACTTTCCGGGCGATGCTTGTATTTGTTTTGTGGGTGAACGCCAATCCTCCCTTCAGTGATGATACGATGACGAGTCGGAACGGGACACGGTGCCTGGGGGTCACCGGGTCAGGGTCACGTTCTGTGGCTCTGGTTCCGGTCCTCAGAGCACCGTTTTTCTTATTTGAAGACATAGAGGCATTTGTCTGAGAAGGGCTTTTAACGAATGCATCATTGTTTGAATTCTGTCGTGAATCCTAATTCTTCGTAAGAGGAACTTGGTTAAGTGAACAACTTTTCAGGCTCAATGGCTTTAATATTTGTTGTCTTTCTTTCAGGTGTTCACCACAGATGCAAGCAAGACCATGGGATTTTTCTGTACAAAAACAATAAAATCCGGAAAATACAACATTTTTTGTGATTTGTTCATTCATGTTCTAGCAGTGTTAGATCTTAATAAAAGTTGTCCTACAAACTCGCCTAATTACTTCAGTGACGATTATGCAGATTTTTATAAAGTACGCGTGTTGGCGCTGTGTATTGTTTTGGATTGTCTCTTGGCGTACATGGGACAAGGCTGAGACACACGACACCTGTTGCGCTCGGTGTCCGGATTAGGCCACACCCACTACGTGCCTGCATTTTAGCAAACCAACCAAATAGTGACACAGGCTTTGTGAAGTGTCTGACATATGCCAGAGAACCATGAGTCTTCCTGACTACAAGTCGCCTGGAAAGCAAGCGTCTCTTGTGCAGGTATGTATGTTTGGGTGACTTTCATTAAAAAACTAATTAAGAATGACTTTGAAATCCGGCGTAGTTACATAAAACAAGCTGAAAGGTTGACGTTTTCTGTATGTTTCAAGTCGTACCCCATTTTTCCCTTTAAGCTAGTATAAGAAACTAAACTTCCACGACTCTACTAACTTTTTTATAAAGTGAAAGAATGTTGCATACACTTATTTCAATTTAAATTGTGAAATTTTCCCCTAAAATGTCAGGCTACTACCGTTTTACGGTGCAAAGACGGGTGTTATGTTATTGAATGATCAGTCATGCATTGATTGACGGCATTGACGCCTTATCAACCACGATTGATACAAAATGTTGGTTTAATGATCGCCGCTGACGCCCATATGTTACTCTGTCCTTTTTAAAAAAGGTTGAACAATGCTTTTTATATTATCCAACACTTTGTTGGTAATTCTACATTAATGAAAGGTTAATCTAAAAATGTTTCACTGTAACATTTGACATGTTTGCAAAAATTGTGTCATCTGAATGAATTTGTCCAGTTACACTATTGTAATAATGGAGTGTATTTTTGTTAACATATTGCAAAAATGAAGCAATTCAATATCCATAGGCTAAGCTACTGAGTTACGTAAATAATACTCTTATTGGTACCTCCGTGTCTGATTGTTTTTACCCTTCACATCAGCAGTCTCCTGTAGTGCAGTTGAACATCGGAGGCCACTTGTTCTGCACATCTCTGAGCACGCTACGTAAACACCCAAGCTCCAGGCTTGCGGACGTGTTTAGCGGTCAACCTAAACTACGCACTGACACTGATGGACGATACTTCATAGACCGAGATGGGACACACTTTGGGGCCATTCTTGAGTTTCTGCGCACCGAACGATTACCCACCGAAAATGTTTTGGAGGTTAGTGCCAGGCTCGGCCGATCGGATCGACAATTTCCAGCCCAACCAATGTCTAAAACTCGCCAACAACGTATATTTATTTATCTACCCGCCTGCTGTGATCGAAAGTAGCCCAAGGGTGTGGAAAACCGCTCAATCTGACAACACTGGTCAGCGCTAGCATGTTTTCATTGGCAAGAGGTTAGTGCTTAAATGTGTCCCAAAGTGTTAACTCGCTGTATGTACGTTGCTGCAGGTTCACAAAGAAGCAATTCACTATAACATCCGACCTCTGATCAAACTTTTGGAAGGGACACCCCAGTTCTTTGGAGAGGCAGTAGGGAGACAGCAGTTCCTGGCCAAAGTTCCCAACTACAAGGAAAATATTGAGGTAAAGGCTAATCGGTTCCTTCTGGTGATACATTGCCTAATAAAGTCATTTGTGTAAATAACAAAGCTACTGAAATGTCCAAATATACTGGGTTTCAAATTGATTGAATTTGTTTTGGAACTTTGTAACATTAGTTATATCACAGAAAGATAAATGTACTTTTATTTAAAGATACTTTTATTTGAGTTAGGCTGCTTGGCTTTAGGACAGAAGAGTTTCAAATAATATAAATTAAAGAAAAATCTTTAACTGTAAAAGGAATGCAGTCAGCAAAAAGGTAATTTCAGTTAAAGAATATGAATTCCTCCATAGCACATGTAGTCTAAAGGTAATTAGGCACTATTTTATGTTTCATACAGTATATCTCACCTATATTTGGCTGAGTTGTGGCAATATTTAGTACTGGGGATGCCTAATGATAAAAATGTACTGAAACTGAATCTAGGCAAAATTCGGGCCAACAATTGACATTAAGCCTACTTATTGCAATGCATGATCTATCCAAATTGCACCGGTGGATTGATAACACCATCTCCTTTAAGTAAATGTCATGACCAGAACCAATTCAATCACAAAGTATCATGGACATGGGTAAATATTATGTGTCCAGGTGCTCATCCGAATTGCACGTGCAGAAGCAATTGCCACCCGTCACACCACCATCATCGTCTGCGTGCTCCGCACCGAGGAAGACCTAGGCCTCTACGACAGTGCTGTCAACAGTCTGGAAGCCGACAAGGAGTCTGTGGTGACCTTCGGCCCCTGGCAAGCTGCTCCTGGCGTCAAAGATCTCCTGGACTGTATAAAAATGGACATAGAGGCACGGGGCTACAAGGTCAATATCATGTCCCACAGCACTGACAAGGGCTTTCTCTTCAAGAGCTATGACTACTTCTACAAACTGATTTTTACCTGGTGGTGAGGATCAAATGACATGCAGTATACATAACTGTAATACCTCTGTTGTGTGGACAATGTGAGGATATGTAATCAATATTAATGCCTGACAATCGTAGATGTTTCTTGGCAATGAATTGCATTGTTGGAATACTAATGTTAAACTCATGGACCACTCATGTTTAACCGGTACAACTTGATTTTGAACAGCAAGTTACATATTTTTTATAGCATATGTAGTGTTTTGTAATAGAAGTCAGAGGCCCAATATGATAAGAATATCAGATCTTAGGCAGCTAGGAGAAAAACATTTCATACATTTATATGCCTCCCAACATTTTTTTTTAAGATTGTGCCTTTTACAAACAATTGGAACAACACACTTGCTTCAAAATGTGCAGCCTACAAGAAGCTCCAATGTGAAAACTGTCTTTAGAAGACAATTATATTAATTTGTTCTAAGCCAGTGCAGATCAAGAGATAATCAGTTTGCAATATGTGTACATTGTCCTTTCACATGCATCAAAACAGCATATATCTTAAAAGTTCAAAGTGTTTTATTTGTCAAATGCACATTATAATACAGGATCATTCTGAGCAAAGAAATTCTTATGACAAGGCAGGCAACAACTACGTAGAACAGAGCCAAAATATCCATACCAGAATATAAATATAAATAATACATGATACAATAATATGTGAATCTCCACTGGTGTTCAGATCCTAATTCACTTTGATAAGTGACCACCATGATAACGGCACCCAGCTATTGGCAACACAGGGGCTTAGCGGTTAGCTGTTGTATCACTCAGACTGAGTGTTGCGTTTGATTGCTGTCAGCCCATTTATTGTTCGTTTTGTGCTATTAATTGGTGACCTCATTGTGTAAAGAGTGTCCTGAAAGGCACTGAAATGATGATTATCATTTACTCGCTTTTCATAATGTGACCAGCAAACGGCTGTCTAAAAAGTCTTGGAAAGATGAACGCACAAAAACACAAAACTTAGCCTGTTGATGCAATAGTGCAATAAGTAGAAACAGAAACATCCCGCCAGCCCCACCCTCGACCCCACTCACAGACCCATCCCATACACCATCACCATCACCACCCTAAACTCACGTAGCTGAGCAGAGCCAGACAGCCCAGGAATGCTGGGCCCGGTAGCCGGCTGCTCCTCCGGTTCTCCGGGTTCGTCCATGACGTCTCCCACTGAACCCACACTGCTCTCCCGGAGATCCTCCAAGTGAACGTCTCCTTTCCCACGTTGCTCCTTTGGTCTCTCTCTCTCCCTCTCTCTCTCTCTCTCTCTCTCTCTCTCTCTCTCTCTCTCTCCCTCACTCCCTCCCTCCAATCCTCAGATCGATGCTACCGTTGGCTATATTCTTCTTCTTCTCTCCCTCGTAAGTGAAAGCTGTGCAGTGTGCGGTTGCAGTGATGCTAGTTGTGCCACATATGCAAGTCTCAGCATAAACGTATTTCTCTCTCTCTCTCTCTCTCTCT
>JAVQJS010066426.1:0-43527 GCA_036024795.1 Galaxias rostratus | reverse complement strand
GGACTGGCGATCTGTCCAGGGTGTACCCTGCCTCTCGCCCAAAGTCAGCTGGGATAGGCTCCAGCCCCCCCGTGACCCTGCATAGGATAAGCGGTTCTGATAATGGATGGATGGATGTTATGTATATGTTATATTATACTGTTAGGCTTAGGTCAAATCTTTTAAAGGGGGGGTATAATGATGACAGTTTGCATATTTTTTTTATACATATATGGGAGTTTGTAAGGATCTCTGAGCATGCATAAGTGAAAACGAGTGTTAGGTTGATTGGAGGGGACCACTGAGAATTTTGGTTCAGTAGGTGTAACTTAAAAATGTGTTAAAAACTCGCAAGGGATGATGATGCTTTGGAAATATAAAGATAGGAATCCCAAAGTGTGGAACCTCTATATCTGATAGAGAATTGAGTCAGTGTGGTACTTCAGTGGGCCAGATTAAGATTATCAGGGTGTGTTGTATGCATGGATTTGGGAATTATCTTCGAATAATCCATTGAAAGGTTTGGTTAGCATGCCCAGAAGGTAGATGTATTTGTAGATTAAGATACTTGATTGGAGTATGTGCCTGTTAAAGATAACCAATTTATTGAGTTTCTTAAACAAAGGAGCAGATGGAGTCAAGTAATTAGAGGAGGTGGCTAGTCTTTACAATTTACTAATCATTCGAAAACAATTTTGCCATAAATGAGATATGGGTAGATTAAGCTGTAATAAATAGTTTAGAGGCAAGCCCGATGAAAAAAAACTATTAATCTTTCTGATGACACCAATAGATTTGATCAATTTATTACTAACAAAATGAATTTGTTCTTTCCCTGACAACTTTTCATCAACAATGACTCCAAGAAATTTAGTTGATAAAACCTGGACCAATTAATTTCTACCAAAATTAGATTTTTTGCACTAGTTCTACAATAATTAAAAAATGTTTCAGCAAATATATAAACGTTTTGATGTATTAGGATTTAAATATAATTTATTAATCTGGAACCATTCACAAAATGTGGCCATTATTGTATTGGCGTCATTCATTTATGTAGTTCTTGTGATAATATTAAATTGGTGGCATCAGCAAAGAGAATTGGAAGACCAGTTGAAGACACAGCAGCAATGTAATTGATGTACTGTGCATCTGAAAAGTATTCATACCCCTTCACTTTTTCCTCATTGTATTATGTTGCAGCGTAATTCCAAGATATTAGAAATAAAACATTCTACACACAATGATGTCCGCCTAATGACAAAGGAGCAGGTTTTCATCTCATTTCCCTCTATCCTGACTAGTCTCCCAGTTCCTGCTGCTGAAAAACACCACCATAGCATGATTCTTTGCGCATTTGGAAAAGCGCTATATAAATGTCATGAATTATTATTATTATTATTCTGCCACCACTATGCTTTGGTGTAGGGATGGTATTGGCCAGGTGATGAGTATTGCCTGGTTTCCTCCTGACATGACGTTTGGCGTTCAGGCCATAGAGTTCAATCTTGGTGGAGTAGCTTCCGTTTGGCCACTCTAATCATACAAGCCTGATTGGTGAAGTGCTGCAGAGATGGTTGTTCTTCTGGAAGGTTCTCCTATTTCCACAGAGGAACACTGGAGCTCAGATATAGTGACCATTGGGTTCTTGGACACCGCTCTGACCAAGGC
Organism: Galaxias rostratus; assembly: GCA_036024795.1. NCBI lineage: Eukaryota > Metazoa > Chordata > Actinopteri > Galaxiiformes > Galaxiidae > Galaxias > Galaxias rostratus. The sequence goes on along the minus strand of JAVQJS010066426.1, from coordinate 41,877 downwards.
CCTTCTCCCCTGATTGCTTAGTTTGGTTGGCAGGCCAGCACTAGAAAGAGTCCTGGTGGACTCTGTTCCCTTCCCCAGATCTGTGCCTCAATGTAATCCTGTCTCTGAGGTCAACAGACAGCTCTGACATGCACTGTCAACTTTGGGACCTTATATAAGCAGGTGTGTGCCTTTCCAAATCAGCCATCCATCCATTATCAGAACCGCTTATCCTATGCAGGGTCACGCAGGGGCTGGACTGTAGCCCAGCCGACTTCTGGCAAGATACACACTGGACAAATCGCCAGTCCATCGCATGGCTAACTCGCAGGCATACAACAACTCACACACGCAGATTCACACCCTATAAACAATTTAGAGTTACCCTTGAACCTACATGTTTTTGGCCTGTGGGAGGAAACCAGAGGAAACCCACGCTAACACAGGGAGAACATGCAAACTCCACACAGAAAGGCCCTCGGGTGGGGATCGAACCCAGGACCTTCTTACTGTGAGGCAACAGGGCTAACCACTGCGCCACCGTGCTGCCTCCAGATCATGTCCAATTAATTTAATTTAATTTACCTCAAGAGTACTACAATATAGTTCTGTAAGTATCTCAAGGAATATCAGTGGAAACGGGATGAACCCAAGCTCAATTTTGAGTTTCACAGCAAAGGGTGTACATGTAATATTTAATTTAAAATGTTGAATATTTGTAAAAAAAATCTAAACTTTTTTTCACTTTGTCAATATGCTGTGTTTTATGTAGAATGTTGATATCATTTATTTATTTCATCAATTTTGGAATTTGAATGTAACATAATTAAATGTGGAAGAGTAGAGTGAAGGGGTATTAATACTTTCCGGATGCACTGTAGATAAGAAATAGCAATGATCCTATAATAGATCCTTATGGGACTGAATGGGGCACAGTGGGACTTCACTGTCTGAAAAGGAATGTTTACCACTACCTTGTTTCTTATATGGTGCTCATGGTTTAGAGAGACTTTTTTGTCCTTGTTTGATCTATCTATCTATTATATAGATAGCTCCACTGTGCAATTTTGAGTGGTGAAATACATAGGCATTTTCTTGAGACCTAGCCATGTAAACTGATCTCTGTGGTTTGCTCGCTGAGCAAATTAGTAACTGTCAGAATTGTCAAGCACAGTTCCAGGCAAGGTTCACGATCAGGATGTTCTCAAAGTGCAATATAAAAAAAGGGGGGGAGGGGCTTGCTGTACCGCAACTATATCACATATCAGTACTGTGTCAGGATGTTACTTGATGCCATGACAACTAGATAACTGTTTTCTTAGCTAATAAACAAGAGGCCTGAGTTATGCCAATGTGACATAACATCGCCAAGAGCAAAGTCAAAAACTCTTTTTGGACAGGTGGCATGGTATATGAGTCCTGTGCGTTCTCACCCCCCCCCCCCCCCTCCCCAGAGCTGGGAGATTGTCCCAGAGGACGAGTCCACCTTGTACAACAGCCAGTGCTCACCACCACCACCCCACTCCCCCCTGGAATTCCTCTCCCTCACCGACGAGCTCAATCGTATTCAGGCGTCAGGGTCCACGCCTAGCGAGCGACGCACCTCCCTCTCAGTGAGTCATTGTGCCACACACAGCACACATTACCTAAACATGTCAGGGCACCAAGCTTTTCCTATCTAATGTCATTGCAAGGCAATAACAACAACATTGTTGGTGAACCAATAGGAATATTGCGATTTCTTATAGTGTTGTGTGTTTAACCTAGATGTGAAACAGTTGAGTGTTTTAGAACACCCGCCAGGTAGGGATGGGCGGATTGATCCCATCAATCTTGATGTTTATGTTTTGAGAATTGATCCTCACCTGAAACTATCAATACAAATTGTTTGCTTTAACCAGCAGTGTTTTATAATCATATCTATTCAATTTATGCTACAGTAAATAAATAAATGTTCATGTGTAATAATTTTGTATCAAAATATCCACAACTAGTAGACAACTGTGCTCTTGGGGCTATTTGGCCTTTCTAACAGGTAGACAAAACCAAAGGCAAAAGTTTTTTTTGTGGTTCAGTGTTCACTTAGGGGTGTTTGATTTGCCCAGATAAGTAAGTTAGAAGGTTTGAAGCTTGAAAAGGCTATTATATTGCAGAATTATTTAACAAGTTTAATATTTGCTGCTACTTAACAGAAAACACAATTGTGTTAGTTTATTTAAACTGGTGTTACGACTGTCTATTTTGTTTTATAACCTAATTTACCTATTGTAACAGCAGAATTAAAAAAAGAAATCCCCTTTTTAGGAACACAATTTCTTTTTCGAAAGTATCGGTATTGGGACAGAAAAGCTTAGTATCGGATCGAAAACAAAATCTGTGGTATTGACCATCCCTACTCCCAGGGTTGGGTAAATATTTTACGCTTTCCTCCCTAGCTGCAGGGCAACGCAAGTCACTCCGGCCACTCCAGTCGCAGAGGGAGTGCCCAGACTTTGACTGCAGAGGAGCATCCTGTTCCTCCTGTGGTGTGTATCACGTTCCCTAGTTCTACCCCTCCACTTACCCCAATCTACCCTTCACATACCTTTGTGTCACTGCCAAGTGCTACTGTGTTTGTGTGTGGTAGAGAAATACCAGAGGGGTGGATCTAGATTAGTATCTGTTCAATAGAAATTGACTGACAAAATTAGCATTTGTTGTTCTTATGTAAGTAGCATTATGGCTCTAGATGCTTGCATGCAACATTAGGAGGCATATGGTTTCTTTAATGGATTATTTGATTGTTCTCTCTGTTCTTTTGACAGTTGCTCCCGACTTCTGCCGGTTTGCCAGCAGGCTGGGAGGAGAAACAGGACACTAAGGGAAGACACTACTACGTCAACCATAACAGCAAAACCACCTCCTGGACACGACCCCTCATTCAGGTGCGTGGATGTCTTTGGACCTGTCTCTGATCTGGACAGAATGCACTGCGCTGAGCCCCACACGTCCCACTGCATTCTATTTGTCACTATTTTCATGTAGGTGGGCACTTTCACCCCTAAGTAGACCAAGCCAATCCAATTTTGTCTAATTTGGTCCATCTTGACAGATCACTTCCGAGACTGAAATCCAGAGCGCTCTATCCCAGAGCCCCACGCTCTACCATCCTCCTATGCTGTCCCCGGAGGGATCCCCTCAGCATGCCTTAAACCCACAGCCCAAATATGAGTCTGGCTTCATGCCTACAGGTTGGGAGGTCCGCAGTGCCCCCAATGGGAGACCTTTCTTCATAGACCACAACACAAAGACCACTTCCTGGGTGAGAAGTTAGCGTTTCATGGGGGAATTTTTTGCTTAGTACCTTGTTTTGTGGGTGTGAGTGAAGATCAAGGTTTACCATAGCTCATAGTGACACCTTTTCAAGAAAACATTTACTGTGTTTATTTACTTACTACAGCTATCTATACAAAAATCTGTTGGTGTGACTCACCTCATGTCTTTACTTTGAACAGGAAGACCCAAGGTTAAAGATCCCTGTGCATATGAGACGAAGATCCTCACTTGACCCTACGGATCTTGGGCCGATGCCGGTAAATAAAGTCTTCCCCTGAAACAGCAATCCATGGAAAATGGATGTTCATAAGCAACCATGTGCTTCCCAAGCTGAAGCTGTGTAAAAAACTTTGGCGTGTTACAGTAGAATTTGATAGGTTTGCTACTAGAAATTACAAAATTACACCGTTAGATGAGAAAGGACCTGAAACCAAAAGTGTTGCACTTCTTTACGTTAAGAGAATATGACATTTATTCTTCCTCCCCCTGTCTCAGGCTGGCTGGGAGGAAAGGGTCCACAGTGATGGGAGGATATTCTACATAGATCACAGTATGTTAAATATGCTGGAATATTGTTTGTAATTATCAGTCATATACAGCTCTAACGCACAAGCTCAAGTGTCAAAAAAGGTTGCCTTTTAACTTTAATATGCTTTTTGTTAATAATCACGTTTTGCTTTTTCAGACACTAAAACCACACAGTGGGAAGATCCCAGACTACAGAACTCTGCCATAACTGGACCAGTGAGTGAATAGTAATATTCTGATCGTGGATTTAAAAAAGTCAAAACTGCTCTTTATTTGTGTCTGGGTTCCTCATGCTGTTCACAAGTATATGTAATTGATCTTATGTTAATAATTTTTTTCTGGTTATATGTATTTGTGCTTTAGGCTGTGCCTTATTCCAGAGACTATAAGCAGAAGTATGATTACTTTCGTAAGAAGCTGAAGAAACCAGTAAGCATAATTCTTCCCATAAATCTGATTAGAAAAATATTTTAAAAAATTCAATTATCATAAGCATACATTTTCCATGGACCACAGTTTGCGTTCTACTCCCTATCCTCCTCTTCCTAATTTATCTGTAAGCCGTGTTACGTATTTCTAATTCTACGTAGGGCATGTGCCAAGACGGAGGAAGGGTATTGCCAGGGGTAATTCCAGAGTGATGACTTCTTAAATTACCACCATACACTTGGTCATAGACCAATAGGAATCCATTTGCCTCATTATTGAAAACCATCACCAGCTGTGTTGATGGGAGGAAAGGCTTTTTCAAGGACTTCCACGCACTCTGTGTGTGTTGAAAGGTGTTGTGAGAGGATAGCAGAGTTAGGTGAATGGTTGGCAGTATCCCAAAGATAGTAGTTTAATTGAGTAGCTGTCTCCTTGGATGTCACAATCAGAACCCTTTGTGGTAAAACCTAGAAGTTCCTAGAAGTCTTTTTTAGTTTATTTCGGTCGGAACATTTGAAAAGTTACAGTGACAGATTTTTACGAACACATTTACTGTGTTTAGTTTATGTTTTAGTGGAGTGTTATTAGCTCCCAATTTTTGCCTGTAACAGCTTGGTACACAACAGGTCCTACCTCCAGTTTTCTCTAGAGGTAGTAAATCGTCCTCACCTTCCAATTCCTCCATGTTGAAAGACCCCTACTTCTTGAGTCTCCAAATAGCTGTGAATGGCCCATATTGGGAGAATAACATGTACCACCCTGTCACAGATTTAGATCAGGCAACTCACTCATTCCCCTCTTAAAGTGCCTCTCATATTAAGGTGATCTCTTCTGCGTACTGTCCCAGGCGGACATCCCAAACCGGTTTGAGATGAAGCTGAGACGAAACAACATGTTTGAGGACTCCTACAGGCGCATCCTGTCTGTCAAGAAGGCGGACTTCCTAAAGGCACGGCTGTGGGTGGAGTTTGAGGGAGAGAAGGGCCTGGACTATGGCGGCGTAGCAAGGGAGTGGTTTTTCCTCATCTCCAAGGAAATGTTCAACCCTTACTATGGGCTTTTTGAATATTCTGCCACGTAAGTCTTTACTATAGTCCACACTTCTTTAATATGGTGTCTAATAGGCCATGTGAATGTGTTCTGAAACGTGTCACTATTTTGATGAAAAGCAGACATATGTTGTTAACTTCCTCCCGTCTGCGTTGGTCAGCGACAACTACACTCTACAAATCAACCCCAACTCTGGCCTATGTAACGAAGACCACCTATCCTACTTTAAGTTCATTGGGCGCGTGGCAGGAATGGCAGTGTACCATGGCAAACTTCTTGATGGTCAGTCATCCATAGCATAGAATTGCAAGCACAGAAATTGTTAGATAGTGTTAAACATAAAATAAATAAATCTAACAGTCAAATACTAGAACAAAATCCTTTGTTAAAGTAAAAAGATTCTGAAACGTCAGTCGTTAATTGAATTTAGCTTCTTTTTGTTTGTTTTCATCAAAGCCTTCTTCATCCGGCCATTTTACAAGATGATGCTGCAGAAAGCCATCACTCTGACCGACATGGAGTCTGTGGTGAGTGGCTGTGACACTGTCACATTTTGTTCTGAGCATAGATTATAAAAAGGAAGAGGACACTTTTAGGACACTTTCATTGCAACATTTATGTGACGATGATCAACACATGTTGTAGTGAGAGTACCTACCTTTTGTCCTGTAACCCTTAATGCAGTTACCAAGAGCAGTATATTTATCCTCATGGGTAATCTTTTTTTGGGGGTGTGGGGGGACTTTACAGGATAGTGAGTATTTCAATTCGCTCAAATGGATTTTGGAGAATGATCCAACCGACTTGGATCTGAGGTTCTCCATTGACGAGGAGTTGTTTGGACAGGTAGGGGCCTTCCCTACAATGGAGTTATGCCAGTCTTTTCTATTCCTTCGTCAATCTTTGATTGGAACGGTTTGAGTCAATGTTAGCATGTTGTGCTATCATATCACCAGTGCTTTCTTTTCTTTTTAGACCCATCAGCATGAGCTTAAGCCGGGTGGAACAGAAATAGTTATCACTGATGACAATAAGAAGGAATATATCCAGTAAGCAAGAGGGTCCATCTTGTGTCAGAAAGAGGAATGACATAACATGTCAATTACAGTGTGCTGTTCACTGGAAACCTAAAGCTTGTGTTCTGTAGGGTTTGTGTGGTGTTTAGCTTGTTTGGAAGTTGCAAAGCTACTGATACATATGGTTTGTATTACACAGTCTTTTACCTAAGATTATTCTATCTGCTTTCATGTCTGATTTTGTTTTTTTATTTGTAGTCTTGTCATGCAGTGGAGGTTTGTGAACAGGATACTACAACAGATGACAGCTTTTAGGGAGGTACCTATTGTATTTATTATATTGTCTCTAGTGCTTTTTGTTATGTGTTCATTTTCATTTGTAAATTTTCCTCCTATTCTTGTAGGGATTCTATGAATTAATACCACAAGATCTCATCAAGATCTTTGATGAGAATGAGCTTGAGGTAGGTTTTGATGAGATTATTGTGTTTTGTTTCATTGAAAGTTAATTTAGATTAAGAGACTGTGTTTTCTGTGTTCAACAGCTCCTAATGTGTGGTCTTGGAGATGTTGATGTCAACGACTGGAGGGAGAACACAAAGTATAAGAATGGCTACTGCCCAAACCAGCCTGTTATCTTGTGGTTCTGGAAGGTAAGGAGATTCGGTGTTTGCATGAACTAGGATGCTAGGCCCTTTTAAAAAGGGTTTACTTGGTGAATGTTGTAAACGTTTTTGCCTCTATTAGACTGTATTACTGATGGATGCAGAGAAACGAATCCGGCTTCTGCAGTTTGTGACAGGAACATCCCGAGTACCAATGAATGGCTTTGCTGAGCTATATGGTGAGCATCTTTTTGCTACATCACTGTCAGACTGAGACCACATAAACTTGTTTTAATGAGTGATTTGTATTCAAGTCAAATCATAACAGGTGCTGTCATTTCAGGTTCTAATGGGCCACAGCTGTTCACCATCGAGCAGTGGGGTACACCAGAAAAGTTGCCACGAGCCCACACTTGGTAAGGGATTTTCTTAAGCACACTGTCAATTGGTCTGTCCTTGGTAAAGATCTTACTAATAGTTGCTCACTTTGCTCTTCTCAAATAGAAGAACTGGAACAATATTTGATGACCACACTTTGTTCTTTGTGATCTACTTAAAACAGACAAAATATTGAGCTCAGTACCTCCTCCTTCTATTCAGACTAATAGCATACCTCTGTCTATATACACTGTGACCTTTCTATGGTAATGTTAGATTCGGATTCCTGTACTTCGGTGATACAAAAAAACGCTCTAGATATTCTAGATAGTTTTTTACTCAAAAAATAATTTTCTTTACAAACACTTTATGTCCTTTTGTTAGCCTTAAAACTGGGAAACTATTACCTTAAGTCGATAGTTTTTACTTTACTTTTTGTTTTTCTTCAGATACCAATGATTTATTTTTAACATGTTTTGTCATGTAGCATTTCACAATCGCAATCAAATAACAGAATGTCAAACGAGTTAAGAACATTTCTCTGTTGCGTCATAGTTTTTTTAACTACTGTGATTTTCAGCAGAGGTCTTCACTTTGTGCATTGTGATGTACAATGAATGAACCCTTAAATGCCAGTGGTCAGAAAAATACGTGAATTTCACTTTAATCGTTTGACCCAAACCTGTTCAATATACTTGATTTTAAAGTCTTTCTTAATGTATTTGTAGGTATCCCTTTAACAATTAGATGTTTGCTGTTACCAGATATGGTGGTTCTTGAATCTTGTGATCTTTTGATCTTGTGGGATTTTTACGCTTTTTAGTCTCTTAAGTCAGTGGTTCCCAAAGTGTGGGTCGCGACCCCCGGGGGGGGGGGGGGCTAGTGTGTGTGTGCGTGTCTGTGTGACGACGAGCAAACTAAGTTCATGGTCGAAAAAGTTAGTAATTTCCCCTGTTCTGTTTAAGGCGTGGTCACGGCCGACAATGACCAGTTATTAAAAGCCTGGTTTGAACGAGTTATCCTTCCAGCGTCCGGGCGGACGCTACAATATAATTGGGAGGGCCGATATGCGCAACATTATGGAGACTGTAGGGGTGGGGGTCGCGGGTCGCCTATGCTCTTATTTTGGGGGTCGCGGCCTAAAAAGTTTGGGAACCCCTGTCTTAAGTTACAGATAACTGTGGAAATAAACAAGAAAGATCCCGTTGTTCCGTTGGCAAAAAGTTCCCTTTAGAGGGAAATGGCTGAGCTAAGTAATGTTGATAGGAAGGCCGCTCTTAATAATAGTGAGAATCAAATGGGTGTCCCCAAATGAACACTGCATGAATCCAAGGTTCCCGGTTAATTATTCAGAACTAACTGGTCATTGTAATGTGGTTAATGCACCTATAGATTTACCTAAATAACTGAAAGAACAATAGACACAGATTAAAAGTTTCATTCTTGTGTTACACTTTGTCTTATGTTCACTGTAATGACCCCTATCATGAATATTTTTTTGTTTCTTAAAAAGTCTTATTTTCTTTTTGTTTATTCCTCTAAAGTTTCAATCGTTTGGATCTGCCACCCTACGAGTCGTTTGAAGAATTAAGAGAGAAGCTTCACGTGGCCATAGAAAACGCACAAGGTTTTGATGGGGTAGACTAGTAGCAAGTAACCCTTACGTTGGTGTAAAAGAGGCATGCAATGTTGAAACAGTTCACAAACCATGGCCAGGCCTAGCAAAAGATGTGACAAATAGGGGACAATCACATATCCCCAATCATTTCTCCTGCACGGGTGAAGAGCAGAACTGATATGTGATCATCATTTCTTAAATCACAGAGGATCTCTTAAAGTTTACAAATTCTTGTATAATTTAACAAAATTATTAAATGCATTCAATCCGATGTATTAATTTTACTTCAACGTTGTGCATCGAATAGATCTTTGAGTTGATTGACTCTGTGTTACAAAATAATCATATCTCCACAGCTTGCAGATTGAGGTTGCTTCAATGCTACATAGTTAATGTGGTTATAATTATCTTTTTTGCTTCACTCAAAAGTTAATTAACTAAATATACATTTTGTACATTATCTATCGATATAATGTATATTTTCCTCTACAACTGAGTGTTTATTGAAGTTCAGTACTCTATTTTAAGAGTGCTTTCATCTTTGAGAAAAAAATCATGTCATTACTGTTGGCTTTGGTAATTGATACACATCTGTTCTCAAAACGAGTCTTTCTTATCATTAATTCCTCATCTTTATTGGAGATAGGAATTTGTATAAATGCTGTGCTTATTCTTATAAATAATTTTCATATGAATATTGAAGCACACGTTTACACTCGTGTATGTTTACAGCTTATTGATGATTATAAATACAATGACAACATTTTTTACTCAAGCTTTTATAAATTCAAGCACTATGTTGATATAGTTATTAGTCTTTCCATGTCGTAATCTTTGCCCAACTAGAAACTATGGATTGCATTTATTAAGTAGGATTTCATGGTTAAAGAAAAAGATCTCCTTCTTGCGTGTTCCTTGGACTTGAGTAAATGTTTACATGTAAATCAAAGAATAATAAGCACACTCTTTCCATTCACTTGTAATTTAGATTTTTCAATTACAATGCCTTCATTTGTAACGTGTAATCACATACATTGATCATCAGAATTGTAACCTTTTATGACGGTTTCATCTTTAAATGGCATATTGTTGATTATAGAATTGTTTGATAATTAACTGATAGTTTGTTATATTTATTATATAATACTTTAAATAGTGTTGGATTTGAATCCTTACACTGTAAGTGAATTTTATATCAATGATCTAAAAGAAGATATAAAACGTCTAATTTATGATTACATGTTGGTCTTAACAGCATATTAAGAAAAATAAAGTTAAAATCCATTCTTAAATGTATTTTTTACCCAGTGCCTCTCAAATATATCCACGGTAATTGCATTTTTTGTGTTATGCCTTTTTTATTATTATTTTCTTGTCTTTAAAGGTATATGCAACAGGATGCTATTTTTAGTGATCAGAAAAGATTGGAGTTACTTTAATTTGCAGAAATACATTGGGAAGATGTACAGATTTAATATTCTAATTTCTTTGGCAAATACTTACGCCATTGTATTGGTTTTATAGTGTAAACATTTGCCCCCCCCCTCCCCCTTAAGTATTGTATAGTCTCGTCTGAACTGAAATCCAGTCGTATTTGCTGTACCAAGTTATTCCAGAGGGTGGGGATGAACACATGTCTATTACAGTTCTCTTTCCCTACTGGCAGAATGTCAGATTTGTAGCGACATGGCAGAGACATTTTTCTCGAAAGAAGAAAACAGCTGAAAATGTTGAATATTTTAGGTGTAAAATGTGTTGGATATTTCTTTTCATTGTCTATCGCATGGAAAGAACAATTTTGATTTTACTATTGTTTGTTTAATGTTTATGTCTATCAAGTTGTCTGATTAGAAATTCAAGCTTGCAAAGTCATTTGTCATGCAAGATCACAGGAACCTGTTATACAATATTGAAAGCACGGTGGCTCACAGCATGAAGATCCTTGGTTCAATCCCAACCTGACCCTTGTGCTTTTCTGTGTGGAGTTTGCGTATTCTCCCTGTGTTTGGGTGGGCGTCTTCCCACAGGCCAAGTACATGCATGGGATAGGCTCCAGCCCCCTCTCCCCCCAAATTAATGCTTTCAAAGTGATTTGTCATAAAAGACCACAGGAACCCTAAACTGGTAAACAAAGTTACAAGTTTGGTTTCACTGCTGCTTACTAAAACTGATTGTGAGCTCAAATATTTGGCCTGATTCACACCTGGTTCCAACCAAAAGGGGGTGGCTTTTCATTGTATTTAACTATTGTTTGAAATCCGTTTGATTGCATTTTCCTAAATTGCTATGGTAACCTACTGCTCAGGTTCAGTAATATGACAATTTCACAACGTATATTATTTATAGGCTGTCAAAATGCATTAGTGAAAGGAGTTCATATCTAAAGAAGGGGAAAAAACAGATCTTTCATGATTCAGCTAAATAGTGGCAGGACTCTCTTCTCCCCTTCCCCCCAAGGGGGGATGGCTAAAGACTCCCACAGAGAGCAGGTGATAGGTCACAAACAATACAGACCAACCTTTTGGGTGCCATTAAGGTCAGTGGGGATGGGCAAGTGTGGGAGCAGGATGACACAGGGCTTGTCCATTGACACGAGGACTGAGGGTTGCCGGATCTACTTTCCCATCTTCCAATCATAACCTGCTCGGACCACAGAACATCAGCTCTTCTGTCGGTCAAACAGTCTGACCTCTTCCAAAATGTAAAACAGCCTATAACGTAATCCATGGTCACATTTTTGCTTCCCGATGTAGTTATTTAACAAGAGATCATTCCATGTGGGAATTTTTGTTTTTTACTTTTGTTTACAGGTGATATGGTTTGCATAATATTGTGTAATACATTCGTTTCCGTTCAGTTTTTCAAAGACAATCATAAGGATTCCAATGTAAGACAGTAGAGATATTTTTTATAATAATCCTTTATCTCATTTGATATAATTGTCAACATTGGCCCAGTCTTTCTAAATATAAGCATTTTTTAAGATAATCTACTTCAACCAACAGTTCTGTAGTCATCTGTTCACTTCTCTCATTCACTCTGTAAAGCTGGCTGGTTTTTCATTAGTTTTTAACTGAAAATAGGCTACAGCTGGCCTCCAGCTCTGCTACTAAATAAGGGTCTGAATAGGGAGATTGAGGTCAAATGCACTCAACTATAAGAAGGAAACTGGATCAATATCTGCAATTACACAGCAGCTGTCATGCTGGTATCAACACTTTATCGTAGTTGCAGAGAATTTGATCGTTTATATGAACAGTTTTAGTCTAGTTAGATGAAAACATGGATATCTGTCCTATGTGACTGATTTAAAACAAAACTTTCGATGTATAATTGGTAATCTACTAATGCAATATACTTTGGTCCTTGAGGGACAGTAAACTTGTATGTTTACAGATGGTGGCGATGTATTTCTTTGATTATCACAATTTCTTAAAGATGTTTTTGACCAAGGTCGAAAGCTCCCTTAATTGCATGACATTGGTGTAGGAATACGGCATTGTCATTCAGAGGCATTCAAAATTTATGTAACCAACATTTGATACTGGCAGCGGTTCTTCTGATGTCTGGTTAAATCGTGCAGACCAGTTTAACTCGATTTGAACAAAATATGTTTATTTAAAATATATGTCTTTATGATTACATATCAAAGCATAAACAGATTATTTTAAACAGCCTAGTTGGTGTTCAAATGTATTAGAACAAGTAGTTTAAATTTCAAACGTGTTATTAATTTAAGTTGACTACTGTATCAAGGCCAATATTGTACTTCAAAACAAACCTATTACAGTCTTGTTTTCCTATTGATGAGGTTGGACCACATGTATGTAGGTCTTGGTTGGCAATATTTAGTTAAACAATCTAAAATGATTAAGTAAACAGAACTTCAGAAATGTCAGTATTCGAAAAAAAAATCCCCCAATGATGGCATTTTAAACATGCAATAATGTTTAAAATATTTATCAACATGTTCACAGTATTTATTATTGTTACGTATTGTTTGTTATGTTGTTAAACTGTTATATTGCACAGAATATCATAAAACCGAACTGTTGAACGACATTCATTGATTAATGCTAAGTAGCGGATGAACTCTTCTATTTAGACCTACACCCCTTGTGAAACATTGAACCGGTCATGTCCATCTACGCGCAAGAAAAGTAATCCGTGCTGCTGAATTCAGGGTTGAAGATCCAAAAGCTGAATCATTGGTTGTAGGATTACCACGCAGCTCAGCTGAAGGGAGAGCGATGAGAGTTTATTATGCAAGAACAATTTATATAAATGGCGTCTTTTAAAAGAAAACTATATCAGCGTTTGCTGTTTTTTGCTGTTTTCCTTCCAATCTCAGGTAAGGTTTTTTATTTCATATTTTTAGGACTATAATGTTAGTGATTTTGGAAGAACTGAAGCTTAAATGTTGTGGTAATCAGGAGCTCGTGCGTGCATTTTAAATACCTCAACTGTAGGATTGTATGTAACTACACTTACATATTACTGCCTAATTACATTTGTCATATTATGGTTTACTCAATAATTGTTAGAGAACCACCCATACCGTAATTTATGGAGTCAATACCTTACTACAATCCAATAATAAGACTTATTATTTTATTACATATTGCTCTGGATTTCCTAAATCTTGCGTTTCAGCGTGTAAAGCGTCATCGTATAACCTTTAAATCTCACGTGGATAGCGGAGGACTATATTACTTGTAGGAAATCTACCGATAAAAGCTTTATTTCTATTAACTAGATATATCCACATTTGATACGCTTTTCAAAATACAGATAGCAGTGTCTGAATTGATTTCTTCCATCTTAAAATTCGATGACAAGAACGCTTTTTTGGTGTTTAGTGTTACATTTTTATTTTTGCTTGATTTATATTGAAAGTTCTGTGAGTGATTGCGTCTTGCATCCCTTTCTAATGTCACAGTACATAACTGACACATGGAATGATACAAACCATCCAAGGTTGGTGCAATTCACTGCAGTAATTGGCAGAGCGAAAACACTACTAGTGAAATATGCATGTGAAAAGTGCGAGATTAAACGATGTGGTGTTCGCATGACAAAGACCAGCTAAAAGAGTTAATTTGTCTCCTGATCACCTCAGCAGGCTTTGGAATAGCAGAAATAGCAGGTTTAGAATGCATTAATTAGTAACTATAGCGATTTAAAGAGGAAATGTCTGACAACTAATCTACATTTTACCAGTATGTATTGCAGTTTAAAAAATAATAATAATCATAATAGCAACATGTATTGGTTGCGTTTGTAATATCAGTATTTCTATTGCCTTTATTCAAATCTCCACACATTTTCTAATGTTTGTAATGTATTCATTAAGACTAGATATGTAAAAACACTCTTCTTGCTAAATAAAGCAGGGATAGAAAATAGGCAAATAGGTCCAGAACTGATGATTTCAGTACTGTTATGGTGGACCTGACAGCTTGGAACTGGATTTCAGGGGATGATTTTACAAGTGATATTTGACTTAACTGTGACATTGACACTTCTGTCTTTCCTTACAGGTGTTTTTTGTTTCAGTGAGTTGTTTTTCATTAAGGAGCCACACGATGTTACTGCCATGCGCAAGGATGCTGTTGTTATGGACTGTCAGGCACGTGGAGAAGCTCCCATTGCGGTCAAGTGGCTTAAGAATGGAGTTAAATTGGCAGAGAATGAGCGAATCTACCATCTATCAAACGGCTCCCTTTATGTTTCCGAGGTGGAGAGCAGGAGAGGAGAAAAATCAGATGAGGGGTTTTATCAATGCCTCGCTCAGAACAAGTATGGAGCAATCCTGAGCCAGAAAGCCCGTCTTACAATCGCAAGTAAGCATAAGTTATTACTGAATGTCTTCTACATAGACATTCATTTGTAGCCATTGCTTCGATGAAGTTGTATTTGTTTTTTCCAAAAGATAAGCTATCGGGCAGCAACAAAGAACTTTTCTCTATCCCAAACTATAACTGAAAACATTGTCCAAAACGCCAAGGTATTATTGTCAATTATCTGCAAAAACTTTCAGTAGTAAAACTTGCATAGGCAATTGGACCTTATCTGCAGGCTGCAATAATTTTTTATGTTCTTGTGTGCCTAAATGTGGCTGCATAGATGATCTTCTGCCTTTTTAACACCTAGTGTTGCCTACAGGTCAGAGCAGCTTCCCTAATCCACGTAATAGTTTAGCTAATGATAGCTATTGATGGGCTCACTGGTTGTGCTGCTGGGGGAGAAGGATAAAGCTTTAGAGTAGGAGGGCTGAATCCAGAAAGATGCTCTCTGAAGGAGAATATGTCTTTTGGCGTGCAAATGAGGGAGCTGGAGGTTTGAAAGGTTTGGATCTGTCCAGGATTCCAGTTACCCCAGTGCTACAAAGTTGATGACCCCTATTCATTGGCTCAGGCTTTCAAGTGCTGCACCGTGATCATTGTGAATTGTTCTTTTGAAATGCTTTTTCCCAGCAGTGTAAATGAGTCTGTCTTTTCTTCTAAAGAGTGTGGAGTAGAGCAGTTATAGTCGGAGCTTATCTTTTGAGACCCTGGTCCCTGGTGTCACCATACCCCAGGACATATTTCTTGTTCTCCAACTTTTGCACTAAATCATTTGCCCACTTTCCTCTCCCTTGCATTGCCATTCAAAGCTAAATCTGTTACTTACTTTCAGAAAGGGAAATTGACACTCATATTTTTTATGTACCATGTTGTTGATGTTATGTTCTTAAAACACAGGTTATGTGTCTTGAGCCAAGATTAATAATTATTTCAGACATACATTTGTGCAAGTTATGGAAGAGTCTAAAGTGTGAAATGTGTACCTTGTAGACCAGCTTCTCAGATTTGATCCTGTACTGACAATGTTCTGACAAAGACACACGCTGACACAAGATTCCGTTGTGACTTCAAATTGCAAATTGATGTTTTGTGTGACCTTAATATGCAAAATCATGCTTTTAGGACACTTCCGCAAAGAGACAATGTATATATATATATATATATATATATATATATATATATATATATATGTGTGTATATATATAATGTACATACATATACACACACAGCACTGGGGAATAACTTAAGGGTGCTACACATCAGATGGTTTTGCGTTGAAAGATTGCACACCTCAATGTATTTAAATTAGTCAATACAGTTATCATTAAATCCAGAACTAATTCGCTTTGTTGCATAACAGTACACTCATGTGGAGGTAGCCTTGTCCGGAGAACACTACAAGCAGACATGACACCCATTGTGCAGTGTGTTAACAGTGGTATTATGTCTTCACCCAAATTTGAACTACACACTCCTTTTTGTTTATTGAGTGGCTTCTCTGTCATATGTTATTAACTTTGAGGGTGATAAAGGCAGCCAAGGAAGTTTACAGGCTTGTTTTAAATAGACACTTAGGCTTGCTTGAAGGGTCTATCTGGGAGCTCATAAAATTTACACATACCTGAGAAATGCTCTTTCGAAGAAAGTAAAGGTAGCCGTGGGGGTTGTGAGAAGTTTTTCTCTCTCTCAAACACACACACACACACACACACACACACACACACACACACACACACACACACACACACACACATATGCATACACAAATGGGAAAGTACATTACCTCATACCGCTGTACGAGGGCCCTCTAAATGGTTGTACTTTATTGCAGGCTTCCCCTGCAGTAGGGTACACACGATTGTTATCTTCCCTGCTAAAAGTGGTGAAAAGCTTTTCACTTTGGCCTCCTTTGTCCACCTTGCCCCTAGTGCCCCCTCTCCCTGATAGAAAAGGTTTCTTTATTGGCATTTGTTTGTCCTGAGATCAGTGGACAGGACAGCTGGGCCTATTCACCACAGCTGAGCCAATCATGGTAAGGGTAGAATTCAGATAGAACTTTGATTACTTTTATGAGATTTCAGTTGCCATAATGCCTACCAGGTACCAAGGAGAAAGTTGAATATAGTCATCAATGGACCTCATTGTCCTTAACATTGTATATGGTGAAGTGGACTATTCACTTGTCTTCTTTGTGTGAATTATTTAAATAGTAAGTTTTCTATGACAACTCTGTTGATGTAGGGGGTGAGGGTGTCACAGTATTTGTTTAGAGTTTGGCTTTGGCTTGAGGACCTTTTCATGTTGCTAAATTCCTTCAGCAGGAAGATTGAGTGCAACATGTGGGGGACCTTTTGTACCTCATTCTCAGCCTCTTATAACCCCTGGCCCTGTCAGATATCCTTCAGAATCAGTCATGCTGTCAGCTCTTTTCCTCCCCTACTCAGGCCTGTGTTTGCTGTTGGTCAAAATAACATTTAATTTGGGTTTTATATTAAACTTGTTTGTAATTGAGGGGTAGACCAACTTCAGACACATTGTCTCCATATCTTTTTTTTTAACCAGGGGCTTCCATATGTTAAAACTGTGACTCTTCAACTGAAACGTTTTATTAAGAACGTAATCTTACTGTGTTGATTAGTCAGAACCAACTGTTTGTGAGCATCAAACAGGGTTTTCCTGCTTGTAACTATAAATGGTTACTCAAAGGCTCAATTATGAGAAAGGGGATTTGGCATTGATGAAGAACATATGCCTGGAGTTTTTTATGTGGCTCCTGTCAATAGGGATTCATAGTGATGATATTCTTGGTGAGGAGCAAAATTCCTATAGGCCTCTCACATCATAGTTTAAACAGGAGAAAAACAGTTGATGTCATCTTACACTTTTTGTTCAGCCACTGATTGTAGCTTTCTTGAGGATAGTTGTAAACTGTATGTGAAGCCTAACTGTGTGATTTGAATGAATCTTTAAAGTAAGTAGCTTTATTAGCAGTACATGAACACCAAAGAGCTCCTAAAATGAGCGTTCCGTGGCAGTCTTAGTGATTGCCCGTTTGACCTCCACAACCTCTTGCTTTATGTGACGAACACCACTGTGTTTATTTTGGTTGCTATGGAATGCATCTGAAATGCGGTGGCTGGCAGTAGAGGAGGCATAATGAAAGCAGTGCAAACCTAGCAAAATGAGAGGTTGACATCCATTCTTGGACGTTTCTTGGGTGAAATAACTCTTAGATCATGGATTTTTGTTGTCTCTGCTAAGAGGTTGCCATGGTTTCCTCAGACGATGGCTCCTGGGGTGAAATGTTGCTTTAGATTGTTCAATAGATTCAATGCTTGTAACTAAAATCCTTTTTGTAGTTCCCCGCTGGACATTACCTTCTCTTGTCTCAGTTGCTCGTACTGCACATCAGTGTGTCTCTGTTTTCACACAACCCACCTCACAATTTTTTTATTTTGGTCCCAGCATTTTGTTGTAAACCATCAAGTGGACTTGCTATCCCTGAGAAGATACATTTTATAGATATAGATCTGACTGTACTACATTTTAGGTGGACATCCTTCTTTCTGTAAACTGCGATGGAGAGGTAAGAAACAATGCAGCCACTGTCTCAGTGAGTGGCTTAAGCTGCTGAATGATTGCTAAACATGGGACCAGATAAGGTTTTGGGGGTTGATGTGTGTCCCCCTTTTAACCCCGCTTCTCCCCCAAACCCTTTCTGCCTAGGGTACTAAAGAGGTCACTATGCTCATGGGAACTGCTCTTTGTTTGGCCAGGTCACTGACCACTGGGTGTCCTGGAGGCTGTATGGAGCTGTGGCAGGCCTGACACCCCAGCACTGATTGATTTGTGGGGCCATTCAACGTTGCATTCTTTCCCCTGGTTGTCAAGCGGAGCATTCTTTTTTTCCACAACCCCTTATTATTTATTAAGGGGCAAAGACAAACATTGTGAGGGGTCAGTGGACATTTCAGAGGGCTCATTACTCAAGACTGTATTGGGCTCTCTTTGAATTTTGTGTCATTCTATCAGAAACTCAAGGAATTGCCTAGCTAAGAGCACACAGAAACAAAGGCAAATAATTGATTTGTCAACAAGCTTCTTTTGTTACTCTGTCGAGTGAAGGTTACTGAGGAAAGAAGCTTACAAATGCTTTTCTGATTGCATAGTGTGGCAGTCTAACTCTTCCAATACATTGAAACCATGGCATGAAAAGACCCAGTATAATGATAAAGAAAGAAGGTAGACAGTAATCTTGTATTGTCAATGCACCTGACCACTTTTTACCTTTTCTAAATATCGCCAATGATCTAAATCAGTGTTCATTTACAAGTTAAACTTCCACACTTTGATATTACATCATGCTGCGTTTATTATTTCCTCTCAGTCAGGCCAGCATTTGCATATGAAAAAATGACAGGAGCATAGTTCTTTAGTCCCCACCAACTCACCATGCCCCTTAGACTCTTACATTTGTCAGTAAAGACATACATTTTACTTTAAATAAATATCTAGAAAAATTATCTATGATATCTATGATAACATGTGCAGGATAAGACCCGTGTTTCCGGTCTATGGCCTTGCCGATTTACCTATAACTGAAGTGGCAGAGCCCTTGGCCCTCTGGACTGCTGTTGCTGCTCACTCACCTTGTTCCAATCAGGGCCAGGGGAAGCTTCACAAGTAGACAGGGTCTCCATTAGGACAAACAAAGCTCCAAATGTGTCTCATGTTTGACCACTGCTACAGAGAACAGGGAAACCTGGTGCGAATTAGAACTCCAGAGTGAAGCCTGACAAACCAATGACCTGTTGATAGATGCCTTGGCTAAGCTATTTGACCCTCCAGAAAATACACTGGAATGTCTCTGAGCCACTGCTTTGAGAAGTCAGTAAACTAAAATCATCAACAAGGAGTTGCTTAAACATCCACATAGCTGCTACCTGATCTGTGTCAAAGTTGTTGTCTCAGATAGATCATGGATTAGTTTTCAGATGCATGCTCAATGGACGAGTTCAATAGTCTTATGGATCATTTCCATACCAAAAGACTTCTTGTCCTTTGTTACAAAAATGTATGCACAAATAGTTTATTCTCATTTGTCCCTCAAGCCTAGTCTCCCAAATAGTGTAATCAAGTTTTAGTTTAAAGTACATTTCTGGACATGGAAAATCTCTTTATTGGTATAGTGCCAGTGAACGAAGTGGCAAGCATTCTGTGGGGGATGCATAGGGCACCTCTGCACTGTTGCCAGGCCTGCATCTGGTCTAATCCAGGGGACCTAGAGGGGAGGGCTGGCCCCGTGGCCCCTTAGGTTTCTAAGAGAACCTTTGTCCAGGCTTGACCTGTCCACTGATCAGTTTACGGAGCGGCTGCATTCAGCAGGCCTGTCCACTGCTGGGAGAGAGAGGGTGGCCAGATGGGAGGCAGTCACCTCCCAGTTTTTGTCAGCCCAGCTCAGACTCCAGGAATCAGTGAAATGTCCAGTCACTGGTTATATTAATGTGAATAAATATAGTTAATCTGACCAAAAAATCTGTGTGACTCTGAATGTAAAAAAAAAAAAAAAAAGTAACATTTTGAGACATACAACCACATATGTGAGAAGACCAGAGGGGTGTGTGTTTGAGATGTAGCTGACAGAATCAGTGTGCGTCTTCTCAGTGGTTCTGAGTGATAGGCCGGCAGCAGTTTGTTTGAAAGCCAGCAGGCCTGCGACATGGCTCGGGGGTGGCCATGCAGGGCTCTGCCCAGATGAGCTGCGAGCTGGCCAGGATTTGTGGAGGTCAGAGGTCAGAGGTGAGGTCGCTGGAAGGGGCAGATGGCCAGATCCTCTTTTCGTGCTGGTTTAGAATCCACGGGGTCAGGCGTTTGCCCCCCGTTAGAAACAAGCTGTCCAGCACTGGCTGCTGGTAAACAATGCAACTAACTATTGATTTGGGTTTGAGTTTTGGATGTGCTCTCACTTTCGTCATGACAAAATAAAAATCCTCAAAAATAATTAATGCATGCAATGACACAGATAAATAGTCATTACTTTTTTGTTCAGTGGGTCTGTAACTGGACACTAGCCCTGGGGGGAAATGCATGATGATAATTTACTGGCTATGCATAGTATACATCCACAAATGTTGTAAGTAATTTGGTTGTCTTCTGAATTGTAACACATAAGAGAAGTCAATATGCCAGTCACATTGGCAAATAAGATTAGCCTATCAGCAAAGATTACAGAAAATGGAAGTCCTTTCCTCTTGAGAAGTTGATCTGGTTTAATACGTCATTCAGAGGTATGAAATGCCCCGGGCAAACATCCTCACTCGTTGATAAAGGTCAATCCCATATTTCAGAAGCCAGGGCACTTGCTATAGTCTTCAAAGCTGTGGCAGTTATAGATTCTAGATTGAGGTTAGCAGTTTAACAATAATCAATGGTACTCCCTGCGTTTGTTGAACCAGCATCTTTTGAGTGAGGATAGACAGAGGAACTCATCCTCTCGTACCCTCAAGCTCTGTGCCTATGGGGCGGATGTCTTTATTGTTGCATTAGTGGTGTTGTGCAACACTCAGGAATGCGTTTGATGTTGATTAGAGGTTCCACATTTTGCTTCTCCGTGGGAGCGTGTAACTAAACCATGGGCCCCTGTATCCGGATCTTATATGACGTGCTTCTGTGGACTTCCAATATTACAGTGAGGGAGAAATGGAATGGAAAGTGATGTGGATGGAAAGGGAAAGGGGGAGGCGGAGGGGATCCTTGCATGTCCTTGCTCCTCTCAAATCACATCAATCAATCACCTTTTCTGAAATGTGAGCTGATCTTGGGATGGAGGAGGGAGCCCAAGGCACTGAGGACCACTAAGGATATCCCAAGAGTTCTGCAACACCTAGCAACATGTTACATGTACTCATCCATCATGGCCCTGCAGAAGATACTAGGAATGCATAGTATTTGAATGGTGAGGGTACTGATTGCCCCCAGGCCAGATCTCCTGAACGCAGTGGTTGATGGATAGGTTTTTGTTGCGCCCCTCAGTTCAAAGCATATTGCAAGGCAAATGTTGTGTGTTGCTTGATTTGGCATTAATGCATCATGGCAGGACTGTGAGTTCCCACAAATATATTTGAAATAATGTACTGTAACCGAATACTGAAGATGCGAGTTGCAGTGGGTTATTTCCCACTTTGTGAGGATTTGCATTGTTTGACCTAGTGATGCATGTCCTCCCCACGGCTCCTCGTCATGTTATTTTCATCTTTGCTCTTCCTCCCATCTTCCCTGACCTCACCAATGCTATGGATTGTTTCGGATTTTCCTTTTTGAAAGTATTTAGACATGTATGTTGTTCCTGTGGCAGGGACTGCTTTTCAATGAAAAGGCTGAGGGTATCTCATTGGTGGGAAGGAGGGGGTATTTATCTTCTTTGCTGAGTGTTTGTTCCTTTAGCATATGGTATAAGATGTGTGCGGAGGGTCAAAGAGTACTGCTGTTTGTTTACACATTACTTCAGAGGGGCGTGATTTGTGCCAAAAGTATTTAGCTGCATCCTAGCTTGTTATAGACCTATATCACATGTTTCTTTATCTTTAACCAGTGTAAATATCAAGATGGCTGTGGTTAAATGTTTACACCTATAATGTTAGGGTAGAACACTGCTTTGGAAGAGTTGTTTTCTAGTACATTCGCTGGGTTCCAGTCGTGTGAAGTGTTGCTTATTTTGTTTAGAATAATTCTTCAGACGTTATCTAGACCTTTCCTAAAAATGTTCACACCACATGTCTGCCCTCTATTCATATTGTTGTTTTTATGATGATTATTATATAATAATAACAATAATATAAATGATCATAAAATCCTAAAGTCATATCTTTGTCAAACAGTACCATTAGGTTTTGAAATGTGCATTGATTTTATTTCAAACCCAGCCCCCCCACCCCTCTTGCCACCTGTTTTTGTGCTACTGCCACTAACTGGACTTTGTTAGTCTGGAGGTATTTATAGCGTGTTTGATATTTTTCTGTAGTCAGTGGCAGGCATACCTTTTGTGCAGATGATGGACTTCCACTCCAAATTAAATTAAGGTGAATGTAGTCCTAAGAGCAGTACAGTAGCTAGAGTAGAAGAAAATGTGTGTGTACATTAAGTGGGTGTTGAAATATACCAAACCTGAATGAGGCAATATGAAAAAGCCACAGATTGCTTGCTTAATTCTGACATATTAGCTAGAGGCAAGGTGAGGGATATACTCATCCCAACGTTTCATCTGCTAATCGCCTGGGTGGGATTTAGTCTTTTGCGTGAATGTTGTTTTAGAGCTACATATGTCCCTTTTGGCTCCTGCTGGCTATTCATCTGCCTTTCAAAGGATGCATGTACAGTATCCGCATGCATTGACAGACGCTTTCCACTCAGGGAAGGACAGTTGGGTCAAAATAACACACACGCTTTTTGTTCCTTAGTCTACCTGAGTTGAAAGCCGGATGTTGATTTATGAAAGAGGATGATCCATTACATGTGGCATGGTTCATTTAGATGAACTGAATGAATAGTATATTGCCTTTATTTTAGACATTCATATTTATGTAATTTCTGTTGTTGTTGGCCTAGTCAGTGGGATGACTGACTAACCTTTTTACTGTATAGGCACATCCTCTATCAATAAGGTTATTGATAAGATCCCCTGACCTTTCCGACACTACTTGTCTTGGCATTGAGTTATAATGCACTCCAGGCAGGAGGAGCTGAAGGGCAATGCAGATGACTGACCTCGCTAGATCGTACTATGGGGACTGCAAAACCAGAAACCAACTAGTTGGCTAGATTATAAAGCTGGAGTCTGCAAATTGTACTTTCACTGGAAGAAAACATGAGATGTGTAAAATGAATGTGAAGAATATAAAATTAAAATTCAACATCTGATCTAAATTGTGCAATCCCCCCCCTAGCTTGTGGCCGTGTCCTTATTAGATGGCAATGCATCAATGTGTGAACTCTATCAGCCAAGTTGGGATTCAAGGTCACGTTGAACATTTCTCTTCAGAAATGTTTATAGAGCTCCACAGAACTCACTGTCAACACTCGTACTAATGCATCCTGGCAAATGTTCAGGCTCAACACGGAATAGAAGCTAATTGTAATCGAATGAAGTGGCTGTGTTGACAAACCCAGCAGATGTTGCAGCAATATTCCTATAAACAGAGCCAGTACAGTATGAAGGTACGGCCGGTTTCAAAATGGGCTGGTCTGGTCTATGGTTATTATAGGCTGTACTAAAGGAGAAATCCTATTTTGACATTGACAGGATTTGTATGTATGGTGGCGTAATTGAATACCTCCGTTACCATACATTGATTTAGCTAATTGATTCCTCTCAATGCATACAATAGAGAGGATGAGGTTGACCGATGACAAGATGAGCTGCTGAGCAGGAAGAATGATCATACTCTGTTACCTCATTACTCTAGTTAATGTTACTAAGTAAAAACATGTGACAAAAAAATCAAAGTAGAAAGTCACGATTTCTCGGTTTATTTGGCTTCCAGTTACCAGTCAGCACATATGCTTTAATTTGTTTAATTTTCCCTACAGGTATCTCCCCTTTTGTGATCCAGCCCACACCCATAGTAGTGACAGAAGGATCAGTAGCAAGGTTCACATGTAGAATCACTGCAAGCCCCCCTCCCATCATCACTTGGGAGTTCAACCGGGTCACGTTACCGCTGATGACTGAAAGGTATGCCTCGGAGGATCCTGCCATTGTACTGCGTTTGTTTTCATAAGCTCAACAGTGTGCTTAGTTGTTGTTGGGAAGTCAAGTAGGAATGTAACCACAGTAAAAAGAGAGTCATTGACATGAATCATAAAATGGTTTAATGCTTTAGCTCTTTAGTTACCACTGCTTAATGTGGAAATATTTTGTGTTGTCCAGGATTACAGTCTTACCCAGTGGCGTTCTGCAGATACACGGTGTGCAACATGGAGACGCTGGAAATTACCGCTGCGTAGCTACCAACATCGCCAACCGCCGTCGAAGCACAGAGGCCACTCTTACCATTACCCCTGGTGTGTGATATTGCACCTGATTTAGCACACTGTACAGAAACCTCACTTGTGGCGTACCTCACACTTTAAACCCGTTGAAAGAAACAAGTAATCTAGTGATGTCATGTGGTTTGCAGCAAGAGCATGAGTTATGAAGGTCCCCCTCTCGTCCACAGCTCCACACCCAAAGCTACCCCGAAGGCCCCACATCATTGCCGGGCCCCAGAACAGTACGGTGTCCCTACACCAGAACGCCATTCTGGAGTGCGTGGCCACGGGGAACCCCCGGCCCCTTATCTCCTGGAGCCGGGCCGACAGCAAGTCCATCGACGTGTACAACACCAAGGTCCTGGGGAGCGGCAACCTCATCATCTCGGACGTCAACCCCCAGCACGGGGGGGTGTACATGTGTCGGGCCACCACGCCCGGTACCCGCAACTATACCATTGCCACAGCCAACATCACTGTGCTAGGTGAGGACATGTGGTGGTTTCCGTTCCAACACCCACGGCATGTTCTGACCAAGTCAATCACAGTCATTCACTCTCTCACCAACGTGTTTTTCCACTCCTCCTCAGCGCCTCCCTCCTTGGTGGAGTGGCCAGAGAGCCTGACTCGTCCCCGTGCTGGCACAGCCCGCTTTGTTTGCCGGGCCGAGGGGGTCCCCCAGCCGCACATCACGTGGCTGAAGAACGGAGAGAAGGTTCACTCTAATGGTCGCATCAAGATGTACAACAGGTCTGAAGAACAATCTCCTCTGAACAGTTTTTCTTTCTCCGCCATGTATCTGCTCGCAGCCTACATCATTAATTAGTAAATCTGTAACTGTGCTTGGCTTGATATTAATACTTAATTGAAATGAGAAACTCCATGACTTTACTCCACAGACAATTTAATAGGCATCATTTGTCGACTGAAAACTCAGACGCCATGAAACATTGATCAGCCTGTCCCCACAGTAGTATGGAAACTGAATAATTTAGATCTGTACTAATGGTGTTTTGGGTTTATTGTTCTGTAATTTGCCTCTTCTACTTGTTCAAGTGCTTGAGCTTTTAAAAGATTTTGACTTGAAACGGAAGGGTAGAGAACAACTTAGGGTATAAGCGATGGTGAGGGAAACTATGGCTGATGGAAGACAGGGCGGTATAGCCCCATCAATGTGCACTCATCATCCGTGTTGGCTTCCTGCAGCAAACTGGTCATCAATCAAATCATTCCTGAGGACGATGCCATCTACCAGTGCCAGGCGGAGAATGAGCAGGGGTCAGTGTTGTCTATGGCCAGGCTCATAGTGGTGATGTCGGAGGACCGCCCTAGTGCGCCAAGAAACATCAGGGCAGACACTGTGTCCAGCTCAGCCATCCTGCTGGCCTGGGAGAGGCCCCTGTACAACTCGGACAAAGTCATAGCCTACTCTGTACACTACATGAAGGCCGAAGGTGAGATGTACTTCTAAAACAAGTTTTGTAATGGTTTTCTTTTTTCTCCCTACAACTCCTCGTTGCCATGCTGCGTATGATGGGTAGGAAAAAATTAGTGCTCGATGGTTTAATAGGTCCCG
Source organism: Galaxias rostratus (assembly GCA_036024795.1). NCBI lineage: Eukaryota > Metazoa > Chordata > Actinopteri > Galaxiiformes > Galaxiidae > Galaxias > Galaxias rostratus. The sequence goes on along the minus strand of JAVQJS010066426.1, from coordinate 15,511 downwards.
GAGCTGTTAGTTTACAGTGTAGAGTCTGTTAAGATCCCACTTCCTCCTCGTCACAATAACCGAGTCTGTGAGTTTGCCCATCTGTTGCCAACGGTGGATTGCTAATTAATATAAAATTATAAATACTCCCCCTGAGGTAAGAACAACAGTTTTTCTACATGCTTTAAACCTTTAGAGTTATACTTTGTCACTGTGCAGATCTGTCAGATAAATAAATTTTCACATGGATGTTCACTTGCTCTTTTGAAATGGTTGTCCCATAATGCACCATGTAATTCTTTCTCTAGGCACTGTTAAAGTATTCTGCCTGTAATGGTCCTAACAATGTTTTATATCAAAAAGGCAGTAGTCTAAGTAAGTCATTAAATCCAAGCGATAACAATTCGGCCATTTTAGCTTCCCTGGGAACCTGTAATGTTGACAACAAAAGTCACATTTGAACAATACAATGCATCATATGAAATTTCCTGCAAACCATTAAGGCACTTTTGTGTTTGCGATGCTATAGAATTCTATTGTGAGCATGTACAAAAACCAGCCAGTACAAAGAAGCACCTGCTGCACCGGAAGGATACTAAATCAGAAAAGAGAAAAGACATGTTCACATTTTCTCCTTGAATGACTGCGATTAAGTCACACTTTCTATCTGCTTTAAAATAAGGCATGGCTGTTGAGATTGACAAGAGTCAGAAGAAGGGTATTTTTTACCCGAGGTCAGGCAGAAAGTCTTAGAAACTACATGGGCTCCGAATAAATGAAGTAACTAATGAGGTTGTGTGTTGAAGGGGCCTAATCCAACAATACAGGTTCTGTGAAGTCAGAAACAGTTGAGTCGGCCTATAGGGAAGGTTTTATTGTCCTTTTGCCTGGAGGTTTATTGAGTCGTTCATGCTGGGGACAAGGTCTTTTGAGTTTACCCTCAAGGATCTTGTTTACCAGGTCAGAAATTAGTCCACACGATTCACTTCGTCCAGCCTACAAGTTAGCCTTTTGTATAACCTTCAGAATCTGGGCTAATTAAAAAACTATCCGACCAACCAGCTATGTGGGAAAATCTAACTGTGTAATTCAACTTGAGCTTTGTTGATGAAAATGTCAATTAAAAAGGGAGAAACCAGTGATTGAGTTTGATTGAGTTGACACGTTTTAGGCTTCTTTAGCTTTCTATACAGAGTGCTGCATAGGATAACGCTGTGAAAGTCATGGACTTAGACAAAAGCAAAGTGATTATGTTGTAATTGCTTGGTATAGTCTTAGGAAATGTCAAATAGAAAGGGGTAAACCTTTTATTATTTACCTTTCTGGGGATTTAATTTAGCTAACACCCCAAATAGCTGGGTCTGGACAACATCGACTATTTTTATTAGAAAGTATCGTTTTGGTATGTAACTTAAGTCTACTATGTATATTTATGATAGCGGCAAGTTTGAGTACTCAGGACGTTGTTAATGAAGTTCATTAGCTTGCCCTTTTTAAAATATCATTATTAACAAGTTTATCACTTCTCTTCCTTTTAAACAGGCTTGAACAATGAGGAATATCAGGTTGTCATCGGAAATGACACAACCCGTTACATTATTGATGACTTGGACCCTGCTCGGAACTACACTTTCTACATTGTGGCTTACATGCCCCTGGGTGCCAGTAGAATGTCGGACAATGTGTTCCAGCACACCCTGGAGGATGGTGAGCCCGCTTTGCTAAGGTTCAATCCACACAAAGACATAATTTAGCAAGGATACATGCACCTAGGTATCAATTACCCTATACAGGGAATGGATTGCCATAAACTGTCAACTTGGATTAATCAAAATGGAAACAAAGTAATAATCAGAGCTGGAGATGGATAGTTTGAAGTAAGTTGTGCTAATTTTGACCAGAGCTCAACCAAAGGTCTATTCTGACGCACCTGTTTCCTTAAGGCTTAAGCTACACTGAATCAGTCTAGTGAAGGGTGTGTTTTACCTCTTGGTTTACTGGGGCTGGATGAGATGTCATCAATGGGATGTACTGTGTTGTAAATCTGAAGAAGGTGACCTCATCCTATTTGCCTCTCCTCAGCAGAGCCCACCAATATAGTGCACGAATGTTTGTGTTTCAATGAGTGCACCAGGGTCTATTAGTCAATGTGCATGTGTGTTTTGTGTGTACTTGTGTGATCGTGCAATATGTTATACTACTGGAAAGACTTTGAATTGTATGTGCTCATAGTGTTTATAGTGTGTCCTTCTGGACAAGATAACTGTCTCAGGAGTCACAAATTCAGACCACTAAAACTAACATATGCTTGATTGATTCTAAAATGCAATTGCCAACAGGATATGTCTGAAGTTTTGTTCTCCAGTGCCTTACCCCTCTGTGTTGTGCGTCCCCAGTGCCGCTGCGCGCTCCAGAGCTCAGCCTCACCAGCCGCAGTCCCACAGACATCCAGGTGTCTTGGCAGACTCTCCCTGCCAAGCTGAGCCGTGGTCGCATCTTGGCCTACCGACTGTCGTACCGTACCAGCACTGATCAGGCTGTCACCCAGGTGGAGCTACCTGGAGAGCAGACCCAGAGCCTGCTGGAGGGCTTACAGCCTGATGCAATCTACCTCCTAAGGATTGCTGCTGCCACCAGTGTGGGCTGGGGCGAGCAGTCCGCATGGACCTCCCATCGTACCCCGAAAGCCTCCAGTGCCAAAGGTATACAGTTTTGAACGGCATCAGTTGAAGGCACTACCAAATCTAAAGTTACCACAAACAGCTTGCCCATGCTCTGAGACAGCCAGCGGATATGAAGTTTAGCAGCTTTGAACAAAGTATATCAACCATATACCATATAGACAAAGTCAAGCATCAGAGAATAGGCTGGATTATCTATTAAATATTTCTCAAACTTTTTTTGGCCCTAGCAATCTTGTTATGGCTTTACATTTGATACCCGGTGACCTCTGCTCTGCACTGTCACTAACATGGGAATGGCTTTAGCCATGGGTCATACAGCAAGGGAGCCAGGGCTCCAGGTCTGTTTGGAGCTCAATCGGAGGCCGACGAGGTGAGGAAAGGGATCGCTGGCCTGTCTCCGCCTCTCTCTCACTTTTATCAGGGGAGTTCTCCAGATTGTTCCTTTGCTAGGTTAGCTGAATATCTAGTCCATCAGTAATCCTCAGGGCCCTGCTCATCACTTGGGGCCGTGGTCCTTCAGGGTCCCTGAGCTCAGAGCTGTTTGGTGGATTCTAGATAAGGGGCCTTCTGTTAGGGAGCTCTTTAAGAGTCCTGTTATTTCCATCAGATAAACCCTGCAAACAGCTGGGTGGAGAACTTTCCTATATACTAGTAGGGGCAAGACTGAGAAAACAGTCAACACGCTTTTCTACTCTGCACTCCGGCAGTACCCTTTTTTTTCTGTTATGGGATCCCATTGTCCAGTGCAGATTTTTCTGGAATAGGTTGTCACGCAAAGATGTTTTTGTATGACTTTTGATCGCGTAGTGATCACTATATGTTACTGTCATTGCCTCACATTAACACAGATTAATTTTGGATTGCACCCTGTACATTATCTTGAACAATCAAACTATCTTCTTTTAAATCTCCCTTCAGTACCTCTGGCCCCTGAGCTTCAGTTGGAGTCTTTGAACTGCACAACTATTGTAGTGCGCTGGCATCTTGCCCCAGGAAACTCTGCCAGTGTGCAGGGCTACCGACTCTTCTATCACGAAGAAAGCCAGCCTGAAAGTGCCCCCATCCAGCTGCAATCCCTAGAACGCAGATACACTATTGGAGGCCTTGGTGAGTAACACAGCGTAATCCACAGCGTCTGTCATCTTGCTTTGCTGAGATTTGCTATATATCAGAGCCATTGAGCCTGATTTTGATATGTTCTTCCTATAACTAGTCAGGACAGACGATCGGTATTAATCTCATGATTGTTTGTTCATGATTTGGTATTTAAGTAATTTGGTAGGTGAATGTGGCCTAGCACATATTAGTAAGTTATTTGTAATGGCTAGTGTGGTTACGTCAAAAGTGACGTACGCGTGTCTGTTTAAATATCAGCAATGTTTCAATTTGACATTTTAATTTCTACACCTGTGAAATACAAAAGATGCAACATCGAAATACCACTTTGATGTTTTCCTGAGGTGTGTTTTGTCATTTTTGACGCAGGCATGCTTGCACTTACCATAGTTTACAGTCTTTGTGCTAAGCTAGGCTATATTTACCTAGCCACTTACAGTACTGTGCAAATGGTTTTAGGGAGGTGTGAAGTCTTTAAAGAGGAACAGCTGTTAAAGGTTCATTTTTTTATCAATTCATAAAATACAAAGTGAGGGCAAAGCAAATCTATATCAAATCAACATTTTGTGTGACTGCCCATTAGCATCTCATGTCTAAAACGTGTGCACATACTGTACCTAAAGAACTTGTAATCGGACGTGCAATTATAACACTGATATCGATCATCTCATCTGACTAGGGCTCGTGAAAAAGCAGAAATAGACAATGACCAGTAGGTATGTTTAATGAGAGCAACACATCAAAATAAAATTAAAATAAAATAGTAAAAGTCTTCCCCTGCGATGTATTGGCAAATAGAATAAAGAGGCAGAAAGAAGGCCAACCCCCATTCAACTTACATGACCTCTGGGCTTTCACATTGGTTTAGACATGTGTCTACCCACGTCTTAAGAAAGAGCTACTGGCCAGGGCTGGGGAAGAGGACGTGGGGCTGAATTTTGATACATTTTGGCCTACATGTAAGATTTTGCCATGTTTGAATGGAAGGGAGTCCCACACAACTGCAATGGACCACTGACCATCTGTGGCCAGAGGATGTCGGCCATGTGGCCAGCAACTGACTTTCTGATCAGCAAATTGGCACTATGAGTGGCTTAGAAAGAGAGTGGAAGGATGAGTCATATGATATGTTCCCCTGGTATCTTGTTTGTGAATACTAAAAGGTTACACAAACTAAAATTATATTAGAACTTTATTTAACGTAATTTGTCTATGAGTGCCATTGAAATGCATTTGTAAATCAATACATTGAAAGTCAAATTTGTTTTGTGTTGGGTGCATCCATACTTGCCAACACAGTAATTATTTTAGATCTTTAATTCTGCTAGATAGTAGTCTATCGTTAATGGTATAAAATCAGATATATACATTTTTATCAACCCACGTTCCTTGTTATTTTTATCATTTCATTATTCGATTTCAATTACCTGAGCTCCTAGTTTTCAAAGGTCTCTTCTGAGGTGTTCTACAGGGTCGTCTTTTGAGGAGAGGGAATCTGTTATTGTGAAAAAGATTTATGATGTGTTTTATGACTGCTGTGAGCAAAGCTGTTGCAGAAGCATTGACATCAAAGGCTTTCATTGTATTGTGCTTTGAGGGCCACAAAACTTTTATTGGCCAAGAGTCAACCAAATTCTTTCCCTTGACCACAGTAACAAAATGTGATTTTTTTTCTCAATCACATTCTTTTTGTGATGACATGAATGTGATCATGGGGTTTTCATATTGAGTCTAATTCATGACTTGACAAAAAGGGGGGATATTTTACCCATTCGTTTAGTTTGGTGCATCTTGCAATGTAAGAGACTTCCTGCAATTTAGGAAACAAAGGATGTTTTTGTCTTGTAAAGTGTGGTACTGTAGATGCACTAAAGACAACGTCAATACTGGTGCTAACGGTAGTTGGTGGCCATGTTTGTGACAGACTGTCCCTTTAGCAAATGGGACTATAAATACTAGTCATTGTAGTAACGTTGCATGTGATTTGCGTTAATTTGTGCAGAACAGTTGAAAAGACATGCACCCAAGACGTTTCATAAAAGCTAAACTCGTTCCATTATTTCTAAAGAGTAAAACACACCTCTCTATATCCTTTGAGTATTTATAGCCCCATAAATTATGAAGGCTTCCCCACAGTTATACCTTGTGTTAAGCCAGCTAATGCTGAGGCCTGATTAAAATTGACATAATCATTCATTTGTGTTAGCTCTTGTTTCCATGTTTACTTATAACAGAGGAGGCCCTATCTCAATTTGACCTCTCATAGATAAAGCTGAAGCGACAAGGTATTTATTGACTGGGTCACTGTGGTCTGAGAAACAAAGCATAGATTATGACCCTTAATAAACAATGTGGAGGAGCAATGCTTAGCATGTATGTGGCACTTGAATTAAATATAACTAGTGCAAACCAATGTAAGAAGCCCAAATTGTATGTTTTTAAATTTTTCCGGGCTGGCTGTAAAATGATCACTTGCGACCATTGACATGATTGGCAGCTCTCCCCTGCACAGGAATGTGTGTGAGAGGCTGTAGATGTGTACAAATGGTATGGTGTTGAAATATGGTGTCCCTCTCGTTTATTTTGATTTTTCTTAAGGCATAGTCAGGGTTAAAATACCTCCCATACCTTTTTGCCCCAGAACAACATGTGCACTACGATTGGTTTATTTTACAACTTGAAGCCATCAGGAGTCCTTCTAAAATGTTATATAAAGTTATAAATATATATATTAAAGCCTACACTTACTCAAATTATACAATTGGATTTTTGTGCAATTAAAAAATATGTTTTTATTGGCAGCTTTTCAGTTCACTGAAAAGTGACAGTAAAGTGTTGTAAAGTGTAGTAAACCGTGTGTCTTGCTAGTTTTTCTGCCTGTTTGTTCGGCATAAGAAGATTATTTTACATTGATTGATTCTGCCTTGTTGGTCAGTGTGGGAGCGGATATTTATGGCCCTGTCCCTGGCTCAGGCTTCACATCGTTTGGCCCTGGGGGACCAGGGGGCATTCACTGGGTAGAACAAAGCCTAGGAGGCCTTCAGGAACTCCTCGTAGGTTGTAAAAATCAGTTGACCACAAACAGCTTAAGAATGTCTTCTCAAGTACAAACTGGCATTATAATTTATGGTGGGGCCAAATACTTATCTTTATGGGAAGGAAAATAAAATAAAACAGCTTCTTGGGCGCATTTAATTTATTAACCATTTTCTTGAGATTTTTTTTCCCCTATAATTCCATGAAAAATAGTTCAACTAGTTAATACAACATCTTCTATCTTAAAAGGAAATGTTTAATTCTTTTCGGCCCCTGTGTATTATGTAGCGTTATTAGTCCAAGCATGGGTGACTTTGTTTGAGCATCTCTAATGTCTTAACCAGAAAATCCTTGATAATGTTTCCCAAAGTATGTTTGCTAGTATTTCTAAAGCAAGTGAAGGATTAGTTGTATTTTGTGCAACATTTAGGCAACTGAAAGCTTTTCAATCTTCACTATGTCCTCTTTCTTGTCATATTTTTTGTTAACACATTTGACAAATGTTTTTTTTTTCTCTTGGGTGTTTTTCTTTCTTTTCCATCAGTTTTCTTGTTTGACCCTCCCCCCTAAGAGCAGTGGCCAGAGTCCTAGTTAGAGCAGGATTTAGCTCGCCTGAATTCCATGTCAAAGGTTGTGGCCCAGATGTCAAAGCCTCCCCTCGCTCCTGAGTAATTATGGCAAGTCTATTGTGCTGAGAGGCTGGGACACTGGACCATAGCAAAACCCCAGTAACTCTCCAGAGCTGGTTGGACAGTTGTCCAACACATGAATAGGTATAGGAATAGGGACACAGGACAAGAGTTTTCTGTGCATCATCTGTACAGCAAAGTATGACTTGTTGTAGTAGTGCTAGTTTGTCCTCAAAAGCGTTTTGTAAATCGATCAGGGATGATAAAAACTATATTTTCTAAATAAAAATCTGATCTGTAAAATATGTACAGCAGGGCTTATATTTAAACTTTTTGTGCCTGCATATTTAATCAGAAAATTAGCTCAGTTCCTCGTTTTCCAGTAGTTTGCAGAGAAGGAAAAACGATCTGTGAGGGGGAAAAAAAGCTCGTATTCCACACCCCTGACCTCTTGTTCTTGAAGAGTTTTATCTAGGTCTGCCCTGCTGGCCTTAATCTGGTTCCTCTAAAACTCCTCAAGCCTAAGGGTCCCAGTAGCTCAACTTCATCCCACTAGGACCGCTCCTTTCTCTCCCTCCATATCTCCATCCCCAGGGCCTCACAGACACTAACACACTAAACCGGAACACAAGAAACAGAAGACAGACCTGGATTATCATATTGCTAGTTCTGCCCTGATTATACTGCACAAAATATAGGTATCAAAATGGTGCTAACAATACACACAAACGTACAGCTGCCTGTATTTTATAGATTTTAAGGCTTTGTGTGTTTTAATCAGTAGCGTATATGCTATACTAAACCGGTTTGCCATGGTAACAGGAATGACATTTACATGTTGGACATGTCAAACATTGAGTGCATGGCTTAAATCTCACACAAAAACTCACATAGTGTCAAACAAAACCTGTCCAACTGCCAAGTGTGATTTCAATCTACATTTGGGTTTCATTCACAGCTGGATCCTTTTCTACTATGTGTATTGGAACGCAGCCTGGTGGATATCCACTTAGTCAGCACAGTTCAGTAAGGCAGGTTTAAAGTTTTGGTATTTAGAGAAAACACGTAATTTTAATGTACCGATGAGACAGTTGTGACACTTATGTCATAGATACAAAGAGACATGCACCTTAGCTTCTGTTGATTTAAACTCAGCATGCTCTTCTTAAAAAAAATAGAACTAACAAGAATATAGACAGTCACCAACTGAAGATGTAACCATCAGTAAATAAAAACATTATCACCAGATTCCTTTTAAAAATAAGAAGGACATGTGGTCAAGCAGCTTTTTTCCCCACTGGAGGTCTCTACGGACACAAGCCAGCTGGCCTGTGTGACTGACCACTCTGTCTTTCCCATGAGGTTATTGTTCTCAGGGTTGACCTCCTGTCCTAAAGCTGAAAGCACTGACCACAAGCCACTGACCAGCGGCCTGGGTGGGGCTGGGAAAAGTTTCTCCTATTCTATTGTGAAAAGGCAGTGCGACAGGGGTGGAACCCTATTATGTGCCTTGGTCAGAGCACTAATAGGACAAGGCCCTCAGCATCTGTCGCTGTGTTTGGCTCCTGTACCCCATGCCATCAGACCTGCTGAATGCTTCCCCTAGTGGACTGAAACAGTACTTACACCACAAATCACATTGCTTAGATTGGTGCTATAATGTAATGATGTTAAATGATCATGCAACATCATCTGATTGAGGATATACCATTGTCATGTTTGTTTCTTTTTCTTTAATGTAGACCCAAGGAAGAAGTACCATGTGAAGCTCCTGGCGTACAATTTCATGGGGGATGGCTACCAGGCAGATCAAACCATCAGCACGCCTGGCTGTGTCTGTAAGTCATACAGCTGAACAACAAAATTAGTAGAAAAATTTACTGCAAGATTCTGCCTTTGCATATATGAACTTGTGATGTTTTACAATTGAAATTAATATGACTGTTTTTTTGTCAGCTGTCCGCGATCGTTTGGTGCCGCCTCCACCACCCCCTCACCACTTGTATGCCAGAGCCAACAGCTCATCAGCTGTTTTCCTCCATTGGGGCAGGCCAGCTTTCACCTCCAGCCCAAGGATCAACTACACCATCCGCTGCAACCCAGTCGGTCTACAGAACGCCTCACTGGTGCTCTACCTGCCCACGTGAGTGCCTCCTCCTTTATGTGCATCACACTGACCGGATTTCAACTAGGGGCTTGGCAAATATAATTGGTAAAGAGAGCCCATGCTCAGAAGAAATGTACTGTTTAAGCTTAATTGAACACCAACAATTTAGCACTCTTATTCTCTTTACAGTAAGGCTCCTCAATAAAAGTGGTGTGCTCTATGTTATATTGATATTTTTTCAATTAAAGAAAATCTGTTGTGATTTTTTGTAGTGTTGAGCAGAGCCTACTTGTCCAGGGCCTAGATCCCAACACCAGATATGAGTTTGCTGTTCGTCTGCACATTGACCAGCTGTCCAGCCCCTGGAGCCCTGTGGTCTACCAGAACACTTTCCCTGAAGGTAAGCACCAACACGAATGACCTGTGCTTCTATTGTCGAACTATCAATACAACAGTTTGATTTATGTTTAAAATATGGTACATCATAGTTCTATGGTCCATCTGCACATGTTGAAAAAAGGTAGGGGATTGTTTTATTGGGTGTGAGCAGATTGTTGAAATTGCTAAAGTGGTCTACTATGTATTGACTGAAACTAGATTTTGAGTTTAGGCAGCCTAAAGTTTTTGAAGTTTTACCTATGAGGTTTCTTTTTGCTTATATTATGAAATGAATTTCACAACTACTCACTATTTAAATATCATGTAAGATTTAGACCCTTCTACACATACATTTAACAAATCAAGCAAAGTCTGAACATTGTGTTAATTAGAAGCCAAGTGCAATTGCATTTTAGTTGTACAAATTTTGTGTGGGGTTACACGTATGTGCAGTAGAATATCATGGAGACATTACTGACTGGCACTTTTTCAGTATCTTGTTTGAGCTGGTGTTTTGAGCAGCTCAAAGTAAAATCTTAAAGACATTTGACCTGTTTTCTTGGACACTGCCTATTTGGGTCAGTCAGCTATTTGTGAGGCTGTGCAAACAAATCACAGCTGTTGCTGAGCCACATGACAGGGCTTTAACAATGAGCTCTCATTCACGCTGTAATAGACTTCTGTTCCTGAAAAGAATTTGCAAAAAAGCACACGGAGTAGAAATATATTGAACAAAAGAGCAGCCAATATGTTACTGTCCCAATGGAAATTGTCATCTTTGACCATGTCAGTAAGCAAGCGTTTCATGGATGAAAGCCAAATCTGTCTGTAATTGTTTCGTTATGTAATTAGACTGATTTGAAGATATATTTGATGCAGTCAACAATGATACACAGCTTTATTGGATACCCCATTCTTTTGTTTATTACAGCCATAGATTGTAGTCAGCTAATTTTGAAGAACTCTCCTTTTCGCCCCCTCAGTGCCGACTCTGCCTCCAACCAATGTGAAAGTGACTCTTATTGAGGATGACACAGCACTGGTGTCGTGGAAGCTTCCAGATGAGCCTAACCTCACAGTGACACAGTACACCATCCTCTATGCCTCCAGAAAGTCCTGGGTAGCTGGAGAGTGGCAGGTGCTGCAGAGAGAAGGTAAGAGAGAGAGTAAAGAGTTTGTAGAAATAAAAAAATAGAAGTCGCAAGCTAAGCCTCCGCAAAGGCTGCTCTATTGATAACTGGATCAATAGCTCATTCTATACTTCCTTGTTGCCTGTCATTTATTATCTGATCCACCGTTGGAAACAGAACTTTACAGAATCGTAAACTACATGTAGTTGGAATTTTGAGGTGTTTCAACCACAGAGGAAAGGTTTTAACCGAAATATCATCTTTTTTTGTGTCATGTGGACTTGGTTTATTTATATTTTTCATAGACTTGTTGCAGTTGAAGCCACAAGCCTCACATGTGGCCTTAGTACCACATTACATATGGTTTAAGAAGCTCAGTGTAATTGAGAGCAGATGACTTCAGAAAAAGCAAGGAATCAAGTCAACCAAGGATTCTTCCCAAGCCACCGGGGAGGAGGTCAAAAGGGAAGCTCTTCACAAAGCTTCTCTGCCTCCTTTTTCACTCCCACTGTAAATCAAGTATCTCGCCCGACACTTACTTTTGAAGCTGGGGGTGGGGCGGGCAATGATTTGGGTGGTAGTAGATGGCGTATAGGCTATAGCCCCTGCTCCCTGACCCGTCTTTATGCCCCTGACAAGCTGGTCACAAATAGCACTGCATACCACTTTAGACAATTTTATAAGGGGTTTCTCCATGTTGTAAACCTCCATTCTTCATGGGTCAGCTGAAACCTTGGAGATAGGAGTGGGAGCGGCGCACCTACTTCATTGTGCATTATGGTGGGGGATTCAGTAACAGACGTTGCTATGAGCACACATTGCTGTGGATTCCCTCACACTTGGCAACTAACCACATTTGTCATTGGCAGGGATCATCACCATGGCCCTACTGGAGAACCTGAAACCTGGCAATGTTTACCTCGTCAAGGTGTCCGCTTCTAATGAGATGGGCGACGGGCCTTTCTCTCATGCCGTGGAGCTGGAGGTGCAGATGGACGGCTCCTCCTCTGGTGTATCGGGGCGGTCCCACGGCTTTGACCAGGCAACAGGTACAGCAAGGAGTAACGTCTCTGGACCTCACAAGCACACAGGCTGCTTTTTGTACACTGTCATTGTTCACTGCTTCAGCATCCTTATAATGGGGATAACACCCTTTTCGTGCTGTCTATTGACTTGGCAATTCAATAGCTTACAATCTTCTGTTTAATTATTTACAGACAGATAATTGTGCTGAATCAGCTGCATTGGTTCTCAAACTGTGATTATAATGTTTATTTGTTGTTTTTACACACAAGCACTCACTCATAGCTTGATGATTTTTTCTTGCAAATGTTGCTAGTGCATTTGGTTGATAATGCCAATCATGTGTTTCCAGTTTTCTCTGATGGTTTCTACCACCTGGACCAGAGGTCCATGACAGGGATTGTTGTAGGGGTCTGCATCGCTCTTATCTGTATCATTATATGTGCCTTTATTCTGGTCTTCCGAGGCAAAAAAAGGTATTGCATTATGTAGAGTTTTTTTCACTTGCATCTACAGGAATAACCTTACAAATGTATATGTGATGACGTTTTATGTAATCTTGTATTTGATGTTTGTTAGGAAATCTACAGCCAATAAAAACATCAGGCACGGTTCCGCCACTATCCCTGCTGCGGGAGGTGGCCTGGTTTCTGTCATTCATGCTGAGAATGCAGATGTTATGGTGCCCATGATGAGAGAGGAGCACTTTGTTGATGCCAAGGTAACACAACTGTCAGGCCTTGATTCAAAACACTCAGATCAATCACTTATAGAAGTAAATGTTTCATATCAATTAATTAAAAGTTAAAGTAAGCGAAAAGTCAGTCTTTCTTTAAAGTAAATCTATCGCCAATGTTGATATATTGACTAATTTGAAAATGCTTTATTTTCTTCTAAGGGTGGAACAAATCTGATTATCAACAGTCTTGGACCAGTTCACCCTAGCAATGAGAAAAAAAGGAAATGGTATAGCCTCAGTAATGAGGATACCAGGAATTCCAAGAAAGACCAGGTATAATGGGGGGATTGATAAGTAGCTAACAAACGTGAATAGTTCAAACCCAGTTTTTAAAATGACTTGAGAGACTAATACAACTCTTCTTAGGTCTCTTGTGCACAAACACAGACCAAAATTCTCATGAGCTGCTCCTACCAGCCCGGGAACATGGTGTTGTGCTATGATGATGAGTCACCCGCTTCCCCAAATCCAGTCTTATTTGGACCCACTGGTGACATGGAAGGGTCTTCCAACAGCGAGGGAAGTCATGAGACTGGCGACTCTGGGCGCTACTCACATGACGAGACAGAGTTAACCAACCTGTCTTCTGGGCCAAGCAGTCGTGCTCTGTCTCTAAGAGCAGAGGATGGCAGGTCTTCTGAGGAGAGCAGCCAGGAGGGGGAGCAGGGAGAGCAGGATCATGTGAGGTTGGAGATGGGAAATCCAACCGAGAAGGTATGCCATCCGCACCAGGTCACAGACCATCTTGAGGCTTCACTCTCGCTCTAGCAGCGCCTAACTCAGATTCATTCCTCCGTCTCTCTCCAGCCCAACCGATGCAATTGCTCCAAAAGACAATGAGCAGGAAGCCAAAAAAAGATCTTAAAAAATAAGTGAGCTAAGGCTAATGTTATCTTTTAAGTTCTTCTATGAATGTGTGAGTGTTTGGTCCCATTGTGTTCCCTCTCCTGTGTCGAAGTGTGTGTGTTTGAATGAAAATCTCACCCACCATGAATGTTGCAAAAGATTGTCAAAAGTGTAAAATGTGACTTACATTTTTGACATTATTTAAGAGTTGATCACTGGAGCAAAAGGGAGAATGAGCCCTTCTTTTGCTGACTATCTACCTCGGTTTGCCTTTTGGTAAATCCACACTATATTTAATAACTACTTATACCTGAGTTATGAAATGGAATCTCTTCATCGACATAACAAATTATACTTCCTTCATGGCAATAATGTTTTTGTCTCTGTCGCTTGGCAAAATTTGTCTCATTTGTCTTTTTCCTTTTTGTTGGTCCTTATTTTTACTCAAAGGTAAGGTAAATTTCTTTCTCACGTTCATATTTCCAAAATGAGTGTCTGGCTGTAGTAGATTGATGGGCACCAAAAGGTTAAAGTGTACAGTGTAAATCCCACTGCAGTGAGTTCACCTGTATGTTTCTGAAGTTTATGAGCCAGTATTATAACATATTATACTTTAAGTTAACCTTCATATCAGTTTGAAGATAATTATTGATTTCCGTCTTTATGTCAATGTGCAGCCGCTGTTCCAATTCCTATTTTATACTACCTTGTTTTGAACATTGTTAAATTTGTATAGTTTTTCTAATTTTTTTTTTTTTTTCCTAAACTCAGGGAACAAGGTTTAGTATGTTTGAAAATCCATGTGTTGTGAAATGTTTCGTGTTTGACTGACAGGGTATCTTCTTGCTAATCTGCTCATTGTAGAGGGTAGTTGCTATTGATCTGTTATGAATGTTTCTCTACAATTTTGTGCCAGTTATGGTTCTGAGCACTGTGATGCCCTCCACTCAGGTGGAAAAATCTTTTGTATTTCATTTTAATGGTCCGCTGTGGTATGTCAGGCGATCCTTTGTCAGTTGATTTTGTTCTTTAGGAAAACATACTAAAATGCTCATATTGAAATTTTCAATAGGGCAGGCCTTAAAAGCTTATGGCCTTAATGTGAAAACATTTTCTTCAAATATAGTACTTGAGACAGTTTTGTTTATTTTAACAAAGTATGACCTATTTGAAAGAAACTTACACGTGGGGATGAAAGACATGTGTAATGTGCGATTGTTTAAACCCAAAGCGTCTAATCTGTGAGATGGAAGAGAATATTTGAATAGACACCTAAAACATTTTACCTTCAAAATATCTATTTTTGTCGACTCATATGTACCACTGAGTACGCATTCTAGTTACTTTTGTTGTTAAATTAGTTGATGCTTAACCATAGGAAGAAAATGTAGAAGAGTAGAAAATGTTTAGCACTTGTCTGTCAGATTAGTCTTGATTTATTTTATTCCAAACCAATGTGTAACGGTGACTGATGCTAATGTCAAAAGCATTGTTTGCTCTTTTTCTTCTTATCTTTCAGCAGATCCTGAGCACATATTTAATGAATGGTTTTTATCTATTCATATATTATACCAAAGATTCAAAGCCCTGAGGATTAGCAGATATGCTGCTTTTAAAACAAAGCCTTGCACAATAGTGCCCCCGTTCTGTATCAAAAGAGTGTATGTGCAGGTTATTTTCTCTTAAAGTGCCATCAGGGCATTCAATGATGAAGCCATTGACAATTATGATCACCTCATGCACATTAACCAAAGTATCCTTGTTTTGATTTCCTAGAAAAGCTTTACTATTGCAACTGGATGTCTGTACATTGTAGGTGATAAGAAATATATGCAGATTTATAT
>JAVQJS010066425.1:0-23267 GCA_036024795.1 Galaxias rostratus | reverse complement strand
GCTGCGCTGGACTGTTCAGCACGGCACAACGGAAGAAGGAGTACAAGAGTGAGAGAGATATAGAGAGTTTGAGTGTGTGTGCATGTGTGTGTGTGTGTGTGTGTGTGTGTGTCTGTCTGTCTGTCTATGTGTCTGTGTGTTTTAGCTCCCAAAATGTCAGTTCTGCATATAATCAAAAGGGGAGTGCACTACAAGCAGATTGGTTGCGACTTTCTTGATTTGAACCCTTTAAGAGGTACCTCAAGTTTTCTGTTGCTAGCTGGTGTCAGATGGTAATATCAGGATTCATCTAAACTCCTTCTAGATCAAATTCAATCAGTATACAAGGTCCACAACAGCTTGATTCTGTTCATGTAGAGGGGAAATCTAGGTTCAATTTCAGATGCATTTTACGCTTGTCAAGTTAAACAATTGACTAATTACGAATTTATTCGGCTGCTGTATTGATCCAGTTATGAATCAAAGTAATAATTATTCCATTCATCAATCCCTCTATCAATCCATCCATCCACCTGTCCATTCATCCATCCATCTTAACTCACTGTAGATTAAACCAGTTCTTGGACCACTGAAGGTTAGCCTATATAAAAAACAGACGCAGACACGTACACAGACAAACAGACAGACAGATTGACTGACTGACTGACTGACTGACTGACTGATTGTTGCTGTTTCCAGACAGGTGGCCGATTGCTCTGCTCTACTTGGCTTCCCTCGGATTGCAGGTCATGCTGGGTTGCGGTGCCAGGAGATGCTAAGCTGTTTAGAAGGCTAGCCATGCTACTTGGTGCTCCTCAACATAGGGATTAAACCCTGAGACAGAGACGCTTCTAATCAGAGGCCCACATCTTCCCCATCCAAAGCACCCAAACAAATTCAGACACAAGCTCAACCTCAACCACTCTCTCTCACACTCTCTCTCTCTCTCTCTCTCTCTCTCTCTCTCTCTCTCTCTCTCTCACACACACACACACACACACACACACACATTCTCTGTGATACATATTGCACAGAACACAGACATATAGAGAGACATAGCTCACACACTCACCACCACCACACATGTACGCACAATCACACATATAAACACAAACACATGCACAGCTTCGAATCCAGATGTTAGGGATCTTTCTTAAAAAATAGGTCTGCATCTGCAGGAAGGCATGCTCCTCTCTTGGCTTTGGTCCAAGCTGCTTATTGGTGGTGAGATTAAGCCCCATTCATTTCACTGAAAGTGATTTGTCCAATCTCACACGCACACAAACCCTTGCAAACACATAGACAAACATCATGCATGTGCTGTTGATGTTAGTTGGGGCATTGAGTTGTGAATTATTCAATGACACACAAACCCAGTGATTGGCCTAAATTGTATGCAAATTATTCCTCTAAAAAATTCAACCAATGATAAAAGTTCTGTTTATTATTTACACAACCAGTGATATTGGTTTGAAATAATTTCACAGTAGCTATATTGGTTTAAAATGCATGAGGTATCCATGTTGTCACTTTACCAACTTCCTTCAGAAGGACAGTATAATTTTAACATAATAATAATGTGGCTGATTCACAATCCATTAATATTCATATCTGTGGCTGTGGCTCATCCACTGCTGTTCTGACAAGTTCCCCCTTCTGCACCTGGCAGACATCTGTGTCAGAGAAAGACAGTGCAGGTGTGTGTGTGTGTGTGTGTGTGTGTGTGTGTGTGTGTGTGTGTGTGTGTGTGTGTAAATTGATATTATTATCAAGGTACAGTACACTTGTGTATATATGTTTCTGTCCACATGTTCATGCGTGGGAGGATGATTGTGTGTGTGTGTGTGTGTGTGTGTGTGTGTGTGTTTGTGTGTGTGTTTGTGTGTGTGTGTGTGTGTGTGTGTGTGCGCTTGATGCCACGTGCATGCTTCTGAAGCAGCCATCTCTCTCTCTCTCTGCCAGAGCAACTTATGTATCCTCTGGCTCTGACACACAGCATCATGTTGCTCATTCCATCCAAAACACCAGGCCAGTCCAGACACACTCACATACCCACAGAAACACACTGACGTTGCTTGTTTCATCCCAAACATTATGCCAGTAAATACCAGGCTTCATGAGACCAATAAAAAACATCTTCTTGATATGATATGTACCATATTGTTTTTGCTTTATTGCTGATAGAAATGTGACCACGTTTCTTGACCTCCTTAGTTCTAAATTATACACTGATAGTAGTGCATGCTTTCTTGTTTATCTGAAAGCTCAATTACAATTAGGCCAGGAACGTATAAACAACAAAGTTGTTCGTGGGACAAAAAAGTACTTAGTCAGCCACTAATTGTTAGTTGGTTAAAAGTAAGTTCTCCCACTTAAGATGAAAGAGGTCTCCATTTTCAGAGGTATACCTCAACTGAGAATCCATCCATCATCAGAACCGCTTATCCTATGCAGGGTCACGGGGGGCTGGAGCCTATCCCAGCTTACTTTGGGCGAGAGGCAGGGTACACCCTGGACAGATCGCCAGTCCATCGCAGGGCTAACACATAACACAGACATACAATCTCTCACACACACATTCACACCTACGGACAATTTAGAGTCACCAATTTACCTGCATGTTTTTGGAATGTGGGAGGAAACCAGAGTACCTGGAGGAAACCCACGCAAACACGGGGAGAACATGCAAGCTTGATACACCTACCTTTCTCTTTGCAGAACTTCAAGCTCCATCAGGTGGGATGGAAAGTTGTGGTGCACAGCCATTTTCAGATCTCTCCAGAGAGGTTCAACCTGGGCTCTGGCTGGGCCACTCAAGGACATTCACAGAGTTGTCCTGAAGCCCCTTCTTTGATATCTTGGCTGTGTACTTAGGGTCGTTGTCTTGCTGAAAGAGGAACTGTTGTACCAGTCTGAGGTCAAGAGCACTCTCGAGCAGGTTTTCATCCAAGATGTTTCTGTACATTGCTGCATTCCTCTTTCTGCTGAAAAATATCGTCACAGCATAATGTTGCCTTTCTTATCAAGCTCACTGTAGGGATGCTATTAGCCTGGTGATGAGCAATTCCTAGTTTCCTCCATACATGACGCCCAGCATTCACGCCAAAGAGGTTCTTTATCTTTGTCTCATCAGACCAGAGAATTTTGTTTCTCATCGAAGAGTCCTTTAGGTACAGTTTGGGAATCTCCAGACAGGCTGCCATGTGCCTTTTATTAAGGAGTGGCCTCTGTCTGGCGACTCTACCATACACACCTGATAGGTGGATTGCTGCAGAGATGGTTGTCCTGCTGGAAGGTTCTCCTCTCTCCACAGAAGAACGCTGGCGCTCTCACAGAGTGATCTGTTATCTGTCCTCTCCCTCCAGGCTGTCGATGTGTAAATTCACAGAAAAAAACTGTTTCTTTCAGGCCTCAGATCTGAGTCCCAACACCTCCAACCTAAGAGAGATGGTAAAAAAATGGTAAGTGTTGCTAATGATTTTGTGGTTGATAAAACAAAACACGACCACGTTATTATTTATTTATATTAAATTATTTTCAAAATCTGCGGTTCATGCCTTTTGGTTTTCCAGATTCCCTGAGACTCCCTGTGACTACCATCACACCCGATGTGTTGACGAAATCGGAAAATACCATTTATAGGTAACCACCTATAACCACTGCTTTGAAGTTGACTTTGCATCCTACAGTTGATTATCACTGGATTGGGCCTATCTGTATCTAAAATGAATGGGACTTCCTTAAAAATTAGGGTTGATGTAAAGAGTTTTTACTGAGAGGCAACATAAATTAAGTCCTATGCCCTTTCATCCTTACTGTTTCAGAATATCAGGAGTTGTTAATGGAGACAAGGAGGGTGAAATGATGATTTAGATGGTTTTATTGAGCAATAGGGTATCCAGTGGTGCAACGAGCACTAGTCCACTAAGTGGAACAACAATCTGAAAAGGAGTGCATGAAAAGCCAGGGTAAACATACTGAAGAGTTAATAACATGATTAGAGGCAGGTAGGCTGATTTCAACAGGGAGCAGGTGTGGTGGTGGAGCCGGAGAGGGAGACAACCACGCCCCATGCCACAGAGGGACCGGCAGGGGGACACCGAGGGGAAAGGAACACACCAACACACACTGTATAGAGGCCTGACACTGGCTGACATTACATTTCTTCAAACCCAATTGTTTTTCATCGTTTTTGGTTGATGGATGGTCAAATATGTAAAGATAGTATTTTCTTAATTTCACACAGGGGGTATTTTATCTTGTCTTTGGGCTTCTTTGACAAGTGGACAAAATACGACCAACATCCAGAGAGCAGAGAAGAATCTTTTGAGAGTGAGAAAATAATTTATTTGTCAGTTTTTGGAACCTCTTCTCAACCAGAAGGTTCTATGTGTATGCAGAATGCGAGCCAGTTAAGGGAAAGTCCAAGGGGACGGATAAAACACCAGAAGTCATAGACAAGGTGAGCAAAAAAAGAAGAGGCCAATTCCATGATGATAGCCATCTTGAGGAGAGTGGACCCTCACCATTGTCAGTAACTTAACTTACTGTTAAAGGGACACATATTTCTACTTGTATTATATATGTGCGGATCCACGACACATGCTACTGATATTTCTCTGCGTAATATACAATCGTCACTCTTCCTTTGTAAATACATAACTGTAATGCAGGATGGATGAATTTAATGAATACGTTACATTTAAAAACTATTCAAACATCAGACATATATATTTATATATGACTTATGAATGAGCTCCATAATGTAAGGGTTTACAATAACAATCTATTACATGTAAAGTATAAATTGTATATTTCTATCATGGTTTACGGATGATAACAATTTGATGTGTGAAATGTGGATGATCATACACTAATTATATTTTAGTGTATAATTAATTATATGACTATTTATGATTTCTGGGAAACACTTCTACTCTGTGTAAAGTTAGGGGTCACTTATACTTGCCTTTTTTTGTGCAACCACTATAAATTCAAGTAAAACATCTCAAAATGACCAGAAATGCAGTCTTAGATTTATACCATCTACTGTTTCGAGATATTGCTACAAGGGTGTATAAAGGCCCATTTTCTGCAACCATCCCTTCTGTCCTGGAATGGTACATTGTGTTAGCCTTAACACAATAAACTTTGATTAGCTGATTGACCATTAGAACACCTTTGTGCTCATTAATGCTGCTGGACGCAGTTTTTCTGGTTGGTGATTTTGGTGACCACTACCTTGGTGTGATTGTTTTCCTTTTCCATTCCAATGAAGAGGTGCAGCATGCTAGTCGTCGATACTTATCGCCAGCATGATCAACCACCATCATCCAAGTATGGGCTTCTCTTCCTGATTTAGTGTTACACTTTCTTGTGCCACAAAGCAATTCCTCACAGTGGGAGATTGTACCTGGAGGCAGACAACATTTGTTTTAAATACTTGAGGGGACTGATATGAACGGCACCGTTTCATTCAACCATAGACATTACGCATACACTGTACACAGAAAATGTGCCATCAGAAGAACTTTTGTGAAAATATGTTAATATAAAAAGGTTACCTAGAGTTGCCTATTGCCTTTCAAACCAATCCAGGAAGCAAGGGGTGATTCCCTCAACAAATTGACAGCTAGAATGCCAACGGTCTGCAAGGCTGTAATGGTTGCAAATGGAGGATTTTTTGCAAAAACATATGGACATATTTATAATTTCAAGTGAAAAGCATTATTTCTAACCTCAATAACGTCTTGACTACATGTCCCATTCTATTCAACTGGTTTGATGAATACATCTGTAAGTTCTCCTGTAAAACGTGACATCTTCTGGGTAACAGTATACTTTTGAGCGGTAGTTCATATGGAAGACCTTTTTTTAATTAAACTATAAGGGCTGTCAGAGACCTGTGTCTTACTTACCGTTAGTCCCACAAAGGGAACAGTTGATGTTAAGGACAAATTAATGGTTAGTGGTTGGCTTCGCTCAGTGTAAACTGAAGAGACATTGACGAGTGCTTCCTGAAGGTGGGATCGGGGAGGGGCATCACAAAGTTGAGAGAGGAGCAAGAGGTCAATGGAATTAACATTGTAGAGATTGTCTTTCAGAGAGTACATATGCATCAAGCACCATTGAAAGGAAGCATTTCATCAACAAATAATTTCATCAACTTTTTTTTGACACACCATGCTAGCAGTTTTTGCATAAACCTCAGACGCAGTTATGGATGGGTTTTATTAGTTTAGATATAAGTTCTCTTCAAATGTAATAGAGCTCCAATTTATAAATTGGCAGTGAAACAATCAACACATAAGGTGCTTCAGGTCATTCTATTTCTCTCATACCCCTCACCCCGTCATTTCTTTTCTCTCCCCCTACTCCCTCTACCAAATGACATCACTAGCTCACACTGATTGACTCCTTCCTACTCCTCTTCTTCCTCTGCTCTCTCTGTTCTTTCAGCACATCTTCTGAAACGCTGCTCTACCTTTCCTGTAATTTCTTCCTATCTGTATTCATTCATTCATTCTCTTTCACAACGCACCTTCGCTATCAGAATCCACTCAGGTGAGTTTAACATTTTATTTGTGTATGCGTGTGTGTGTGTGTGGACAGATTATGATAATGTACTCGATTTTATCAAGAGTTGACTGCTTGGTGTATCTTCTCTACTTTCCCGCACTTTTTTATAGATTTTTTTCCCATCAACAGACCTCTCAATTTTCTTCTTATTTCTTTTTTCTTTACAAACGTCAACCTTCATCTTCTTCCAACCCTCCCCTTTTCAACAACTATCATTTGTAGAATATTTTTTATGAGCACATGTTCAGACCAAAATGATTGTCCACAGCACAGAGATTGAGAGGTTATGTGAGTGAGCAGACCTATTCAAACAATACATAGCTAAGCACTGCCTGTGTTTGATTATGTAGTATACTCTACTGATTAATGGCCTGGTTTAAACTAACTTGGACTTTGTGATTGAAAGAATCTACTCCTCAGCTCGATATGTCTAACATATTGGTGGCATGTCTGTAGAGACGTTTGCTTACATGAAAAAAAAACAGTCGATTTTGACAATCAAAATGGTAGATTTATTTTGCTAATTTTGAGTTGATGAACATGATAGAGAAGTGAAGGAAAAAGCTGTGTGCGTCAACTAGGTAACCCAAGACTCTCTCTACATGTGTGTGTGTGTCCCTTGACCTCGTTACAGTGGCAGTTTACTGGTTGTGCTGACTGACAGAGAAGAGTAGGTAGCATCAGGAAGGATGGTAGTGGTTCTACAACTGCAGAACACTTCCTGAGTAAAAGGGCAACACACACACACACACACACACACACACACACACACAGACACACACACTTGAACCGCATCCTGCTTCCTTTGTCTGCAAACTGCTCACAACTGAACAGGCAGACATGAAATGTGCACGGAAAATCTGATCATGACACCATAACTGCATCAGCTGAAAAGTGGCTTTTATTATAACAATTGTCTTTATATATTTTGGTACAGGCCTGTGGGTTGCATTGGTCTTTAAAGCTTCAAACCATGTTTATGAAAACAGAAATGGTTGGCACAATGTTTATTTGTTATTGTTGCATTTGTATAACCAATTTAAACTAGCTCTTCACCAGCTAAAGCCAGGGGTTTTATTTTATTATTTCATTCAGCATTCAATTGAATTTAAAACCAGTCATAGAGAAACAAATTACATAATTAAGAAGGTTTTGTGGACCGGATGACCACTGTGGTCTCGCCAAGTGTTTTCAAACAGCATTTAGAGATTCACCTAGAGAAACACAGAGGGGTTCAAGCCCTACCACCTGTGTAAGGATAGGACGATAAATCAACCAAACCTCAGTGCTCTGACAGTTACCTCATTCATTGATTAGGATATCAGTCATCCTGTACTCAAGCCCATTGATCTGATCATCTGAGAATGTAACAGACTGACCCACACATCTCTCCCTCTTTTTCCTTGTCTCCCTTCTTCCCTCTGTTTGACCAGGCAGTATGAAGCTAAGAGCGACTCTGGTTCTGAGCATGTTCAGTATGACCCTGCTGGACGTTGCCACTTCTACCAACAACAGCCAAACCGACACAGGATCACATCACCGGAACCACACAAGTGGAGAGTCAGACTTCTTCTCCATCAGCAGCAACTCCAGTTCAGCCCTGCTGCCAAACAACTCTTTGTATGACAGCTCCAAGGCTAACCAGACATCCACCAACACCACCCCCAGTCAATCAGCATCGACTTCGAACATCTCACCGACCACCTTGAGTACGCGTTTTCCTCTATCGCATGGGCTCCCCACAACATCCATCGTCTCCTCTTCTCTGTCCTCCTCTCCTCCTACCTCCTCTACGTTGGCCACCTCCCCGGCCACTGTGGTGATAGTCATACTAGTCCTGGTTTTGCTTTTGCTGCTCCTCTTCTGTCTTTACAGGGCCTTCCTACGCCGCCAATCAGATCAGAACAACCAAGCCCCAAGGCTACTGTTGGGCGTGAGGGAGAGGATGAGGGGCGGGGTCAAGTCTTTGGAGGAGAGGCTAGGATTCAGTCTGTGGCCAGGCGGAAAGCTATCCGAAGACGGGGAAGAGGAGGGAGAGGGGGATGGGGACGTAGAGGCGAAGGGGAAAGATGTTGAGGCTGGTTTGGGAGGAATGAAAGAAGGAGTGAGGGTTGAAGAGGACGAGGAGGATCAGGAGGACCAAGGAGACTCCTCTGATGATTACTCCAGTCTGGAAGGAATGGACCTTAGAGAAAGAGCCAAGAAAAGGGAGGAGAAACAGCAAGAGAAAGAGGAAAACCAGGGTGGGGCAAAAGGAGGAGAGAGCGAAGGAAGCAAGGGGCGAGGGGACAGTGTGATACGGTTGGTCTCCGAAAATGATGATGTGGAAGAACCTACTGATTTCACCGTGCTTTAACAAGGGACCTGAGGTTGGAGCACAGTTCTGTGGGTGGGTGGGTGGTCTGGGGGGAGGGGGTATAAGGGCCCACGGATGGGTGAGGGGGTATAAGGGCACAAGGTGTGCTTCATGCACATTGCCTGTTAAAGAATTGTGTTTTGTTTCCGGGCTGTTCAAATGACCATCAAGTGATTTAAAAAAAAAAAAGAAACAGCACAACAGACTGAATGGCATATCTGCTCTGTTCAGTTCTCCATCAATTGACAGATTAAAGTTGGCTTTAGAAGACTAACTGTAACTCAAGGGTAGATTGTTCGAGACAAAATAACTTGATATTTGAGCGTCTGAATCTTTTCCATTAAGATCCATGCACCAGACTATTCTGGAGCAGACAAGAGGTCACTTTTGCCTTGTCAGCAAGTATGCAGGGAGAGCACACCGATGTTGTTGCACAATTTCTTTGTGTTTTGGGATAACGTTTTGGATGGTAGTAAGATAGATAAAAACATTTGACAGCATCTCTCACTAGCTCCTCCCTGGATAGTTAATGCAAGATCCCTACTTCTCGTTGGTAAATGAGACAATAGATTTGTTTTGAACGATTATCTTCAATACCAACCAACGTAATCTGTTACAAACAGCATGTGATTTAGAGTGAATGATTTGATTGTTAATGTTTTTATAAGCTCCATTTCTAATAAAAGTGATTCAAGGAAATAAATATTTGATGTATCTGTTACAACCAGAAGCTGAGAATAAAATTAATTTCTGAAATGCAAGAGTTGCTTCAACAATTCATCTATTTTTATTCCTCAGGCTAAATAAAATCTCATAAACTTTCATCTTTGATCAGTACATATGTTCAGCACAGCAGTCAAGCAAATAATATATTGTACATTTATTTATATTACACATTTTCAATATTTCTTTCACTACCCACCATAAATGCATATCGATATACTCCTCTTATGTCTTTATAAAGCTTTTGCACTTTTAGAACTGTTTTTTACTGTAAACACTTGCAATTCGGAGCTCCAATCCTCTCTGTGTATCTTTGTCCAATTTGTTCATAATAAGACATGTTACAATACTCTTTTCCTCCTGGCAGACTCTTAGAGAAAGAGATTGACATCAAGTCAACCCAATGGCACACTGCGACAGGTTACATTGGTAGACAAAAGCCCAGTTCACTCAGTCCCCATTGGTCCAAAGCTCCCGAACACAACAGTCCCATTGGCCCAACGTACCGGGGCACAGCAGTCTCATTTGTCCAAATCCCACTGCACCGCAGTCCCATTGGTCCAGAGCCCAGTGCACTGCAGTCTCATTGGTTTAAAGACGAAATAACAAGACACTTAACACCCAATCTGAGTGTAATAGATTACCTGTGTAAGATTCTGCTCCAGTCACAATGATGCAAACCTAAAACATATGGCACTAATACAGACAGGCTCCAAAAACCTCTTTGTTGCTGTAAGAGTTCCTATATTTTATCATTCACGCTTGATGTGAATTTACCATTATTTGTGTACCAAAAACACAATTATCTTTTTGATGTATGCATACAGGTTTCCATGTATGCATGAATGCACATGCAACAATACTTGCATTCCAGTGACAAAGAGGTCTTATAGTGCACCATTAGGACAACAGCAGTATGCGCTTTGGCAGTAGGGTTCTCCTGTTGGCCTTCACAGCAACACGAGAGAAATGTGAACTGAGACAAAAAAGGACGGTGTGGGAACGTCCAGCAAGACGAGGAGACATTCCTGACTGTGCAGGAATAGCTGCAGGACACAGAGGGAAGCTGGGGAAAAGTGACACAAAGCTTTTTTCATTCAACGGTTATGAGCTGGCTTTACATTGACTTTTTTAAACGGGAGTTGAACTAAAACAAAGGAAGCCCTGGTGAAAAGTTACACTTTTTGCCTCTCCTGTAAAGCGGATTCTGAAAGTAGACAATTTCCTCTTTGCAGTGGTGCCAGCAGGAACCTTTGACTGTAGGCCCTTGATCGGTTTGATTGTGGAATTACAAGAGGCAACTCTGAGAGACATGTTACCATACATGTCAGGTTCTTATCAATTCACTTCCAAATATGAATCCAAAATGTGATACCTTAATACATTCAAGCTCTTAGACATAACAGTTTTCCACAAAAGTAGCCGGCTGGCTGAACTGTTTGGAAGGTAACAAATTTGACAAAATTAGATTCAATGTATTCTCTGGATCAAGGGAGAACTTTGGAAAACATACAAAAAAATACACTGGCGGAGTTGAAAGTCCTTCCAGTTCCATTCCTCTACTCCGAATGGAAATTACCTCTTTCCAGAAGCAAACACTTTGAAACACGACTTTGGTTTAATTAACTGAATTGAGTACTCACAGACTGTTATTTTCAATTGTTAAGCTGTCTGTTATCATGAGAGTAAACTGCGTGGCCTGACAAAGCAGCACACACCAGCAAGAGACCGTAGGTTTAGTGACACAGCATGCAGCCATTGGTTACTTGGCCTCGTCCTGACGACTGCAGTCAAATCAGGACACTGACCATGCCCCCGTTTGTGATATCTGAGATAGCTCTGACTCCACATCCTCCTGCTTATCGCCGGCTGGTATTCGTCTTCTTGTTGCGGGCAGGCGTTCTGATTGGCTTGGTGGCTCCGTTGTCCAAAGGCATGGCTTGGGCAGCAGTTTGGGCTGGGGAGGAGTTGGGGGAGAGGCAGTCTGTCTTCGCCCCTCCCCCTCCCTCTGCCGACTTAAAGGGACCCCCCTGAGAGAACTTTAGGGGACTGAAGTGAGGGAGAGAACAGTCAGATCACATACTGATCAAACACTCTCAGCAGTGTGTGTATGTGTGTGTGTGTGTTACCTGATAGATGTAAGTGTCTGTGTGTTACCTGAAGGGTGTGTGTGTGTCTTACCTGACGGGTGTGCAGGGGCTGCTGTTATTTCTGCGTACAGTTCTGGTCCGAGGTTCGAAGGAGAAGCCCTCCTTCAGGCTCTCCAGCACAGAGGGAGCTACGTAGGTGAACCCCTGAGGAGAGGCAAAACAGAGGGATGAAAACGGAGCGCTGGAGGCATGGAGATTGGAGAGATAGAGGGATTTAGACGGAGATAGAGAGATGGATGGACACACGGTTTGATCAAGATTGGATAAAGTGAAGGAGACGAAGGATCTTACGGAGAAGGCATGATCCGCCCCGTGGCTGAAGGCAGAGTCGTCTGGACTGTCGACGGGCGTCTGACGAGTAAATCTGGTGTCAAACTGACTCACGTCGTCGTCCGATTGCTGCAGGCACACACACACAAGTAAAATTCACATTCATTTGAGACCACCATGCGTGTTAAACGGTTGATTCATAGTACACAACAATGACCATGGTCCATTGTGTGCATTGAACTGAACCAGCAAAGGCTCTCTCTTTGGGTGAAAACAGCGGTAGTGTTGAATAATTCAGGAACAACCCCCAATGACACATGAGAGTCTTTTTCTCGACTTGTGTGACATTCTGCTGTTTCATCGCTTAATGCTAATTGACGATAATATGTTTAATACAAATTGGTTTCTGTTGAAAAACACCAAAACATTAAAAAAAGGGGTGAACTACCGCTTTAAACAACAGTAAAAATGCTGCCTTACCAGGCAGGGCCTGTAGGGCGGCTCCACCTTCTTGTTGAGCAGGTCGTTCCAGTTGATATGTCTGAAGAAAGGGTGTTTCTGGATGTCGGCACAATCTTCAGGTCTAGATCCCAACCTCTGGGATGAGTTCTTCTTCAAAAGCTGGAGGAACAGGCAGGCAGGCAGGCAGGCAGGCAGGCAGTAAGTCAAGCAGTAGGAGAGACAGTTTGAGCGTTTACATGTAGGATGTGCTGTGTGTGCAGCCCTATGTTTTAATCTTAATCCATAGCAACAACCGGTCCAGCGGGGTGGTTAACTGTGAGGGGGAGGATTAGGTGTGTTTGTTTGCGTGCGTGCGTGCTACCTTCTTGATCATGTCCTTGGCATCGATTGTCAGGTAAGGGGGCAGGTTGATTTTACCCTTGAGGATCTTATCGATGGTCTTCTTCCTGTTCTCAGCAGTGAAGGGAGGCTGGATGGGGACATGAAACAGGACCATAGCCGGCATGAATCTGGGCATACTACTGTCAAACATTGTCTTTTTTCTTAAAACTGATGTTTCCTTCACTCTTTCTTCCCTGCCTTCCCTCCCTCCCTCCCCACCGAGCCTCCCTTCTTTCTTACCGATCCAGTCATCATGTCATACATCAGAGCTCCTAGACTCCACCAGTCCACAGCGCGGTTGTGACCTGTTCTGGTCAGGATCTCTGGAGCCCTAGGGAGAGAAAAGGGGGAGAGGTGCGAGAGAGGGAAAAGGAGTATGGTATAAGATAATTCATAGGGAAAACTAATCTAGATAGATATGTTGCCATGCTGATGTCAGATGTCTCTTATCACCTAGGAGATAAAGTGTGTGTGTGTGTGTGTGTATGTGTGTACTCACATGTACTCTATGGTGCCGCAGAATGTGTGAGTAACGGCTCCGTCATGGATGGACTCCTTACACAAGCCAAAGTCTGTTAGTTTGATGTGACCTGTCAATATAACCATGGAAACAAAAGATGTCAGCTTGATGTGACGTGCTAGTATCATCATCGAACTTGCAAGTCAGCTTGGGCTGACCTGACAGTTTCAACATGGAAACAAAGTCTGTCAGCTTGACATGGACAGTTTTGACATAACCAGTTCGTCTGCCTGTGGCATTGTGTCTTGAAACAGGTTGTGTGGCAAATGCAGTGAAACGCTTCTGTTCGTAGATTAGCACAGACTCATCAATAAGGGGGGGAGACACACGCACACACACACGCACACGCACACGCACACACACACAGACACAGACACAGACACAGACACAACCTTGGTGGTTGAGCATGATGTTCTCAGGTTTGAGGTCTCTGTAGATGATCCCGTTGGAGTGCAGGTGTCCCAGAGCCATTGTGATCTCTCCAAGGTAAAAACTGGACCGGAGTCAAAAACACACTGATAAAGCCAGGTAAAAAGTGGACCGGAACAAATAATGCACATTGATAATTCCAGGTGCAAACACCGGCACACCAACTGAGTGGGGTACACAGGACTAGAGTTCAGAGTGCAAATGGGACTGGAGATATGAACACAGTCATGAAAACCGGGCGGGGAAAAAACCCTAATGTCTCTTACCAGGCAGTGTCCTCCATGAAGATCCCCTCCTTCTCCAGCTGCATGAACAGCTCTCCCCCTGAAAGGAAAAACATCTGGGTAGGACACTCTTCCTTCTCTCTCACTCGCCTTGTCTCCAGCTCTCTCTCTCTCTCTCTCTCTCTCTCTCTCTCACTCTCACTCTCACTCTCACTCTCACTCTCACTCACCACTGAGACATTCCAGTATGAGGTACAGTTTGCCACCAGTTTGGAAGGCGTACAGCAGGTCCACTATGAAGGGGTGTCGCACCGTCTCCAGAATCTCCCGCTCGGCCCGAGTGTGAGCAGTGTCCTTGGCGTTGCACACGATCTTCGCCTTGAGTGAGGTTGGTGTGGAGAGCATGGTGAGACGGATACATTGGGAAAAAATTTCATGTCAAATAGGAGAAAGGATGTTAAAGATAGATAAATCCTTTTTTTTTTATCCTTTAACAGTAATCTAAAAAGTCTTCGGTTTGTGTCGAATTGTGTGTGTATTATGTTCAAACAATTTATTTCTGAACACTAATGATAAGCACTAAATACCTTTTTCAGAACTTTCATCGCAAAGATTTTTCCTGCCTGGTGTCCCTGCACCTTCCGAACCTGGAACACCTGTAAATAAGTAAGTTAATAGGTTAGGATAGGATAGGAAAGGATAAGGAAGTATATAAGTAAGCAGAAAAATAACTGCGGACAGGAAGTATATTGGACAGGTAAAAACACCTACACCTTTAAGGTCAACAGACCTGCATACAGGAAGTTAACATGTAAGGTCAACAGACCTGCATACACAAAGTAGACCTTAAATATGAACAGGATAGACATAGGGGTAAACTCACCTTGCCGTAGCCTCCCGTGCCCAGCACAGTGAGCAGCTCAAAGCAGTCCGGTCCCACTCTCTCGCTGTCTCTGTTGACGCTGGCGCTGGTCAGCTCCACCTCCTCCGTGTGCGCTGATCTGGGGGTGAACAACCACAAACACAATCACAACACCAGCAAGACTTTGGTTACTTCTATAGTTAAGGTCTCGTCTGTCTTAAGGGGGAGAGAGAGACCTGAATGCATAAGAGCTGGACCATAAAGGACGTATCAGCGAAACGGAGCGATATAATGTTTATTCATGATCCTAGGACAGATTGTTTAATACTTTTTATAATCCTGTCATTATTTACATGGCCTCCATCATGATCTTGGCAGCTTACAATGGAAACGCTCACTCTGTATTTGTCACTGTTATATGTGCATCATCCCACTTACTTTTCCATCTCCGTCACAGTGTACTCACAGGCATCATCCTGGGAAAAGTACACACACAAACGTACAATCAGACACAAAACAGACACATACACATGAAAGATGTTAGAAAGGAGAAAGAGGTTAGTAGAAAATAGTAAACACACCATGGGAATGCTTTTTAATCAGATTTTAAAGACGTTAGTGACCTTCTAGTAAGAGTAATCTATCACACCCAAATCTACCTTCACTGGTAAAAAACAACTTTCACACTTTCAGTAACTTCACAATGTACACATCGTAATGAGGCGATAGTGCTATCTTGAACCTGCTGATAATATGTCATTATGTATTTATAGCCATGTTAAACCCTCTCCTAGTTTACTGATCATGATTATCATATATAAATAGTGATTTATAGTAAAGTGAGACCTTCACAGCTGATTGATTGATCCTGATCACATGCTATTACTTATTTTGAACCACGTTAGACCATCACCTCTATGTCGCTCACGTCCTCATTCTCCATGTCGATGTCAAATACCCCTGCCATCCTGAGACAAAAAAAAGTGTTAGTCCTGGCCACTCACACAGACAATGAGTCTATACAATAAGTCCTTGTTTGATAACCTAACTAACTTAAACTGTCTTCCGAGTACAATTTTATCTGGGTAAAGTAAATGTATAAGACTCATTTTAATTCCATAAAAGAGACAGTCATGTTTGCATTATAGCAAAATAGCAGGACAATCGAAATATTTTCTTCATGGTGCCTGAATGGCGCAGCAGCAGGTGGCGCAAAATAGCTTTACTTTGGGCTTGCTAGGTTAGCTAGTACTAGTACGTGTAGCCCAGGGTATCACAACAACCAGAGGAAGTCGCTAATCTAGAGCAATCTCGTCTATTGAATAGGCTAACCGATCATAGTTACTACAGATCAACTGATTTGATCGAATCACTATCCCAGTGCTTGAACTGCGCGGGATAAAGTTAAACACAATTCCGTTGAATTGAATGCAAGCAGTACAGCTTGGCTAAAGTTAGCCCATTGCCTGGCTTGGCTAGATATGTTAGCGTGGAAGCACATGTTCAATAAAACATTGGTAAACGTTGGTCTAGTTAAAGAATCAAAGGCATGTCTATTTGGCCACAATCTGATATCTATGAATTTACTTAGATGTATCGTTAACTGGAATGTTGTTAACAAATTAAGTCACGTCCATGTTGACAGCTAAAGCTAGTTTGACAGCTGTCAAGCGACTTGTAACAATGCTACATTTAGCGTTGCTTCTCGCGAGCAAACATACTTTCGTCACCAACACCGTATTCCGTTTTAACGGGTTGATTCAACCTCAATTAAAGCTTTACTCGCACCTTACTTTTGATCGATTTCTGTTCCGTTCATCAACTGCAACGTTCAACTCGCTTGAACCCCTTCTGCTCCGGTAGGACTTGAGTTTCTTGCTACTACTACTACTAGACGGCAAAACTTCAACCCATACTTTTAGCCTACGTCATCACCACAGATCGGAAGAGCACAGTAGCAGACCACGGTCAACTTTAGTTAGTAACCATAGCTTGGAAGTGCAATGCTTTTCTCATACAAGTTCACCATTATTCTTACACCTTTGCGTTGCAGAATATTTATACCCTTTCTATCATGAAACACTGTGTACAATACTATGTTTAGGCCTATGTTAAAATGTGTGGCCACTTGCTGGTCCTATGGAATGTGAACGTTTGTGTGATCTGAGAGACAGTGAAGGTTACTGCTTCAACAGTGCTTGAGAAGCATCCACTCTACTTTTTAGAAACCAATGATGCCATATAACTTGTTGAACAACCAAGCATAACATTGCCAACTACTTGAATATGTCAGCTTTTCCAACAAAAGGTTTAATATCCTCCGACAATCACCTTTGTCAAGTACTTTCTCAACTGGTCTCATGATTAATTAAGTTAGACAAAACGGATGGGAAGAAGGAAGAAAGGAAGGTAGGTAGGGAGGATTGATCTAATTACAGGACATAAGGAAACTAGAAAGAGATGGGTGGGGGGTTGATCTTTAGGCCTTTATCTAGAGTGAATTGTCAATCAGTCCCTGTTTAACATCCACAAGGTCTCCCCTTAACATAATGACCTGCCCGCCCAAATTACCACATCAAATTGCACTCAATTCTACATGCCAGTACCTTCCATCCTTTGCTCTAATTATCCCACCCATTGTTGCTTATTTGCTAAATATGTGCCGTCTCACAACATTGCGCTGTGTTCTTGTCCTTGGAATCACCTAATAAACTGAACTCTAAAGTCTGGAAAAAAGTGTGTGTCAAGGCAGAGGAGTGACGCCTGGCTCACTTTGTGTCATCTCCCGCTAACTGCTCCCTGCTGTCCGCAGCGGACTTTCACTGTCCAGGTAGGTATCCCCCCACTCTTGAATATTCCTGTACTACTTTCCTTCCATATTGGGGAGGAAATCGGAAGAAATAAAGCTCACAATTCAAAAGGGTCATTTTGTTTAAACTAATTTAAACTATTTTGTGTTGATGTTAATGTTTGATGTTCTCCTTACATTGCAGTGAACTATAAAGTATTGTATTTGCGATATAACCAAACCAGCCTCATTGGCCCCACTATAAATTAATCAGTATTTGTGAAGTCTTCTCTCTCAGGTCATCAAAACTGTTTATTTTTATTTTATTTTGCCACTCTCCATATTTGACCTTTTATTAAGCCATGACATAAATAAAATTAAGTTTCTGCTCTATCACCTTAATTATAATGAAATTGAGATTCGTTTCCTATTTGTTCTGTGAAATTAACCATCAAGTTTTTTCGGAACGGAACATTTGACAAGTTTCACAGAAAAGGTCCTGTGGTTTTATTTCCTGTTGTCACGAGATGAGCAACCCAACAATTCAGTAAATACAATTATGTTCGTTAATAAAGTTAAGATTTGTATTTATCGTATTGTGATGCATTTTTTAGTTTGAACTACATTGTATGACTTCTTGGATTTTTTTGATCATGTGGAAATCATATTTCTAGTTAAACTGAGCATGCAAACCTATTCAAGGTGTTGAACAGGAAGTAAATCAGATACTGTCCACATTTGACTGACTTAACAACATAGCCTAAAAACTTTCTCAATTGAAATGAAGACACAACTTCGATGGTTACATTTCTCTATTGGTGAGTTTATATTAAAAAAAAATACTCGACCCTTCTGTTCCTTTTCAAATTTTCCAAAATTGTTCATCCTTGGGTTCAATTTAATCCTAGCAATTATAGCTTTCAGAAAACTGTTGACCAAGTTTAATTGTCATATTTACTTTGTCTATTCGTGTCCTACTAAAATCTGCCATTAAATGAAGCATCACTCCCCTACAGCTCCCATTCTACAATGTTAAAGTTGTTCGAGTTAAGTGTTTTCCTGCTCAATGTGGTTTGAACTATAAGGAGTTCATATCATACTCAATGCGTGGATATATAAGGTTGGGAGTTTTGAAGATTTTTAAATAGTTTTTGAAGGTGACTCAGATATTAGCCACAACCAGGAGAACAAATCTGCCTACATTCTTATATCAAAACATGTTTTATACAGGGCTCGGAGGATTGGCACTAGGTTGGGACTTTTGCCTCACAGCAAGAAGGTCCTCGGTTCAATCCCCACCTGACCCAAGGGCCTTTCTGTGTGGAGTTTGCATGTTCTCCCGATGTTAGCGTTGGTTTCCACCGTGTACCCTGGTTTCTTCCCACAGTCCAAAAACATGCAGGTTAATTGGGGACTCTAAATTGTGTGTAGGTATGAGTGCGAGTGTGAGATGTTGTCTGTTTCTATGTGTTGCCCCTGTGTTAGGCCGATGACCTTTCCAGGGTGTACCCTGCCTCTCGCTCTATGTCGGCTGGGATAGGCTCCAGCCCCCTGCGACCCTTCATAGAATAAGCGGCATTGCTAATTGATGGATGGATGGATGGATGTTTTATACTGCTAAAACAGCCTGGTTTCAAATTGACCCCAAAGAACACTAAACCTTATTACATGTGTGCAGGACATTGAAAACATATCATCATGTCAATTTAATGTTTAACCAGTTGTCTCTATTATAGTAGCAAAAGTATCATTAGATAGGAAGAAAAACAAATTATGCCAATCATCTCTTTATGGACGTCAAACATTGAAAGGGGTCAAATTGACCCCAAAGATAATAAGAGGATTAAAAAACAACTGATACATTAAGTTGCATGCACATTTTGGGAGGATAAAACAAATGCAGTCTAACAAACCTTAAAGTTAAAGTTAAAGTTATGAAGAAAAAAAAAGTCCATTATAACTAAATTGTCAGCTTTCACTAAATGTCTACCTCAGTGCTGTGGAGCTTGGCCCCCGGACGATGGGAGACATTGGTGAGAGGAGTGGAGATCCAGGTGGTCCAGCTAGGGGGCAATGCTACTATTAGCTGTGGTTTGTGGTACCACTATGAGACCATGTGGCTTAGACACCAGCCAGACGGAGCCCCCACCCTTATCCTCCTGGCCAGCCTGAGAGATGCAAAGGTGCCAAGTATCTTTTATTATAATTTCCTTCAGTGGTTTATTTTTGCTTATTTGCTGTGATTTTAGAAGGGATATATTATATTAAATAATAAAATATATAATGCATTATATTGACAACATATAACTTTTTTGTGACATATTCA
This sequence comes from Galaxias rostratus, assembly GCA_036024795.1. NCBI lineage: Eukaryota > Metazoa > Chordata > Actinopteri > Galaxiiformes > Galaxiidae > Galaxias > Galaxias rostratus. The sequence continues at coordinate 3,218 of JAVQJS010066425.1, read as the reverse complement.
GATCATAAAAACATTTGTATTTATCTATCTGAAAGCCCAGCGGCTAAGAGAACTGCATAGATCTGTGTAATATATACTGTATCACCATTAATAAATACTTCTAATGGTGTTGTTAGTGGACAAGAATGCATGAGACATTATTCAGGGTACTTACTGTTATTTGAGCTGGAATCAAATGTTTTTTTTTCTTCTAACACCAAACAAGGTAATTGAAATGCAGAACTATCGACCTCGCTTTGGAGTCGAGGTTGAGAACCGCTCTCTTGCTTTGAGGGTCCATGGCATAGAACAGGAGGACCTGGGGTTTTACTACTGCCTGGGCAAAGTCAAAGGAGACATGACCATCAGGAGCGGCGCACAACTGAAAGGTCAGACATTAAATGATCAATTGTGACATTTTCAGTTCATAAATATGGTTGGAACATGTTAGTGGAGAGTTAGTTTAACATGGTTTATAATGAACTGCATTTAGGGAGATATAGCCTGGATGACTAGTACGTGTTATACTCTCACTTCCACAATAACTACATTTCCATGTAAGAATAACTTTGATCCATATCACGTCACAAAACAACAACACTTGTTTGCACACATTCACACACCTAGCACAGGTTTTGTACAAGGTATAAAACGTGATGGTGCTATACACCAACTACAATTTGAAATAAACTAAAGAAATGTTAATGTAGTCAGATGGTACAGGCCTAAACCGTACTGCAATCACTGATCTTTGTCATAGTTTGACTGACCACTTATTTATGTGTAGTGTCTGACAGTCACATTGAATCCAGTGGAAAGATATCAACCTCCAATAGCTCTGTGGGTAAGGTTCCTACCATAAATGAAAAAAAATCTATTAGTTGTTTATATCTGTCAATTGTGGATTTACAGATAGCTTAAATGGAAAATCTGTAATTGCTGCATCAATCTTTAAAGGGTGCTTGTGCCTGTGATTTAAGTTTATTGATACCTTTGAAGAATAAGAGTTCACATACTTGGCCATGAAAAAAGTTTATTTGTATTACATATTGCATATTGAATCTGAACATACTCTGACCATTGAATCTGACCATTGTTTATGCTAATGTTAGATGTACATTGTAAATGTTAACTGTTTGGAATTTCCCCTGGATTTTGGTTAGTGGTAAAAAAAAATGTTTCTCGTGTTTCTACCTCTTCATTACAGCATCCACTATACAGCCTGTTGGACAGCCAGGCGTGTTTGTACATGTGTATGCAGTGGTGGTGGGGCTAGGGTTAATCCTCATGGTCATGTCTGTCTTCATTACACATCACAGAACTAGTCCTCCACGCAGTCACAGGAAACAATAGTTCAGATCTTAGATTAATACCTAACTGAAGTGGATGAGAAAGCGTGTCCAAACCTTTGACTGATCCTGTGTACTAACGCACATTAGATTTGTACTTTTCTCACTTTCACTCACTTAAACAAACACACACAAGCAAATCGTTTTAGTTTTAGTATATGCCGTTTGGAAAAAATTGTGTTTTGCTGTGTGCAGACACCAATGCACGCATAATCAATAAATGTGTAACGTAAAGGCTTGTTGCAAGGCTCAAATTCATGGCAGATGACATACAAGTGGAGGCAGACTGTAGCTGCGTTCCAATTGGAGTTCCACTTCCCCTCATTACTCACCCCCCGCACTGATGATGTAACAGCATACGTCACTCCGAGGCCACTTGGCGAACAGAGGGAAGGTCGTCTGAGTTTTTAAATGGAACAAGAATGCCCTTGTATACTTGTAGCGCAAACTGTCATCGATCAATTTCTAGTTGTAGGCTTGGCGCTTTAGTGCTTCTTACAAATCATTGTTAATACCTAAATACTTGTTTAAATAAAGCTTGGTTAACCAGCTGCATCAGTTTCTAATAAATTTGAATTAATGTGTTTCTCTATTTGTGATATGTATCATGCTTGTCCTGTTTTTTGTTGCTAGATATACGATGCCTTCCTCTGTTTATCAATATTCTCCTTCGTGGTGTGCAGCTAGAGTTTTACGTGCATCACTGCCACCTAACCACTGATGTATTCTCTTGCACCAAATGCATAACAATGTCAAAGTCAAAGTGTTTTATTTGCCAAGTTCACAGTATAACACACTATCATTCTGCGCAAAGAAATTCTAATAACATGGCAGGCAGCAACTACGTAGAACCGAGCCAAAATATCTACACAAAAAATAATAAGAATGCAAAAAATAACTAAGATATACATAATGCACCTTGGTTGTTCACTTACTCCCTTAGCCCTCCGAGTATCTATTTCAGCATGTTCACTTCCTACATATATGGACACTGAGTCTATCAATAGTGAGTAACTTTCAAAATAACTTGACTTTGACCACATTGGCCGCACCGTTGAAAGCCTTATAGCGGTTTGGAACCGAAGCACACGGAGCTCCTTCGTCCTCCCCAAATTGACCTATAATGAAAGTGAAACATGGTGATTAATCGTGACGTTGGTAAACACAATCATTAAAACGATAAACGCCCAACGTGGGGCTCGAACCCACGACCCTGAGATTAAGAGTCTCATGCTCTACCGACTGAGCTAGCCGGGCGTGTTGTCATTGCAAGACAATGTAATTTAAAAAAAAGACTCGCTCGTGTATGACAAGTTACAGGTACAACTCAGAAAATTAGAATAAATGTAAAATTTGTTTTATTCAGGCAATTCAACGTAAACGGTGAAACCAATATATTTTATTTACTAATTACATGCAAAGTGAGATATATCAAGCATTTCCTATTGTCGAGCCGCTCCTCACAAGCCATCAGCGCCAGAGGCGCCTTAGCTGGGCGAGAGACAAGAAAGACTGGACTGTGGCCCAGTCGTCCAAAGTCCTCTTTTCTGATGAGAACAAGTTTTGCATCTCATTTGGCAACAAATGTCCCAGAGTGTGGAAGAAGACCGGAGAGGCGCAAAATATAAGATGCATCCAGTGTTAAACCGGTAACATTAACCTCAACCAGTAACATTAACCTCAACCAGTAACATTAACCCCAAGGATCACTTTGATCACATGACTCTACTATGCATGCTCACTCCCTATGTACCTTCAATGCGCACCATCACATCCCAATCCTATCCACATATTCATTAAGACTCCTGCACTTTATGTATTTGAAATATTTGAAAGAATTTGCACTCCAATTCCCACTGTCCATATCCCCCATCTGTACATATGATGTAT
>JAVQJS010066408.1:0-16035 GCA_036024795.1 Galaxias rostratus | reverse complement strand
ACACACACACACACACACACACACAAAAAACAACAACATGCAGACCGAACCAAAACAACAACGACTCTTTTCTTCATCTCAGAATACATCCAACATTTCGTCACACTCCAAACAAAATCAGGCGGGAACAAAGGTGGCCGGAGCGTTTTCCGTTGACATGCCGCCATGTTCATTCAGCTTCGGCGTGGTTTGAGATGTCGTTGGCGGTGTGTTTATGGCTATCTGTGTCAACTGCTCCGCTGCTCTGAGCGGCAGACGGCCGTCCCTCCCCCTCGGTGGAGTCGTGCCACAGATAGCTCTTATCTCATCGGCAGCAGAAGTTGAGGGACTAAGGGGCACACCTTCCCGGTCCCTGCGGCTCTCCAACAATTGGGCTCTCTGGGTGAGTGGTCTCTGAGGGCTCAATTTGGAGTGCGGACGCTCGCCCCGTGTCTTCGGATTGATGTCGGGGCGCGCTGGCACGTTCGGGGGAGGGGGATTTGCACTGGCCTGTTCGGCAGGCTGTGCTAAAGGTCCGAGAAACAAAACCGGCGCGCGTGTAATGGTTACACAACTGGATTCACTTGCATGAGCAGCAGTGGTCGTTTGTTTGACCGATGCTCTCCCTCTCTTTCTCCCCCCCCCCCCGCGTTGCCACCCCCGCGTTCCCTAAGCCTCCCATATCTCTGTCTCTCTCTCTCTCTCTCTCTCTCTCACTCTTTCTCTCTCTCTCTCTCTCTCCCTAACCCTCCCATCGCTCTCTTTCCTTCTCTCTTTCTCTCCCTCTCCCCCACTCTCTCTCTCTCTCTCTCCCTCTCCCACTCGCGCCATCTCTGGGAACACTTCCATGAATTGAATGTTCTGTAATCCAACCGCAATTGCACCTGTTGAAAACGTCTGCGGCTGAGGAGCGTTACACATTCACACTGCTTCGCAGGACCCATGTAAGCTGCTGCTGAATTCATGAGGGCGACCTTGCACCAAGCCTCGATCCCTCGCCCCATTATAAAAACATCATGGTCCATGTTATCCGCAGGGTAGGAACATCGCGGACGTCTTTCGATTCCTTCCTTTGTTTATTTGCCTCCTGGGAGTTTAAATGGGTCTGACTGCATGAGCGTGAGTAACAAAGCACTCTGGGAGGGGGGGTGGGGTGGGGGGGGGGGGGGTGGGGACTCTCCCAGACTGCATCTCACCAATGCTTGGGCTGCCAGGGCTTGTCAAGGGGAGGTCTACCACCTGATTATCATCTCGCCACCTAGAGCAATTTACACCTACAGAATGCACCGATACACGTTTCTAATTGTCGCTGGAATTGAAGCTGGACCGGCACTAAGATAACTGATATTTGGATGACATTTGTGAAAAATGCGATCAGTATTATATATTTATTTTTTATTATTATTTATATGGAGTATTTGAGTTTGCCACACACAAGCTCAATGTATGTCTTGTAATGTAAGTGTAAGTGTTTTTTTCTTTCAACGTTACACCCATTTGCCTAACATGGGCCATCATCACCATTGCAGTTCTGATGTTAAAATATTGCAGGCGTTAGTTTATTGCAGACATGATTTCATGAACGGGATTAAGTCAATGCAGGTAAAAACTACAGTGACCTAAATGATATGCTGCGGTGTCAAGGCTTAGAACATGTTTTTATGAATACAACACCGAGCAATTTAAATATATGGACCAGAGGTTTTTTTGGAGGAAAGTGGAAAGAGTAACAAGAAAGAAAAAAAACAGCTAGGCTATTTCGTCTTCGTTATATGGGCAAGGGCCAGACGTTCGTAGAGCAAAACTTTGTTTTGATATCCGTACGAAACTGTATCTCTAACTTAAATTACAGCCTTTCCTCGTACTGTTTTACTTAGCATAACACGCTCCCAAGTGTGCCCGTCGGTTCAAACCCCCAATTTACAGTAACCCTCGTAAATTAAAACCCCAATAAGGAGGAAAAGTCTGTTCTAATGGAGTTAGAATTACACAGGCCACCACTAATCATGTACCGTGGACGTCTTCAAAGAACATCTCTGTGTCAAACATCGCATAATCCCAGACCCTTTTATATCCGACCGCCGTCTTCATTAGCAGCCTATAGGTCCATCTCTCCCACTTTGAGGCAATGAAGGAGGCCCGTGCGCGCGCGTGCCAAAGCGGGGACACGGGAGAAGAATCCCTCTCTTTAGACCGTGTCCTTATTAGACTGGCTTCCCAAAGCAAGGTCACAGCGACAGCTAACTTTCCCGCTTTCTTAGCCCAGGGCTTGTCCTCAGGCACGGAGTGGCGCTCGCAGAGCGCCATAGAATGCTACCTGATTGGGCCTCCCCTTCGCCTTTTCATGTTACACACAGGAGCTCTCCACCGCTCCTTCCCCTGTTGCCTCCTCCTTGAAGTTTTTTTTCTTTTTTTTCGCTCCGCAGCTCGCCTCCATCCAGTCGACGGCTGTGGTTTCTCTCCTCATTAGATTCCTCCCCGGATAACCTGGGAAAGAGAGCTCCTCTGTCTTCTCGCTGTCTCCCTTGTAGCCTCCGTGACCCCGACCAGAGGATTCATCTGCTGGCGACGGGTGACCTCCGACACATCGCCTGGCAGGCAGGATTACCATTGAGTCCGGTCTCCGGCTTTGTTCCCGACTAGCCCAGGGAGCAGCGAGGGGTCTTTAATGTAATTCAAACTTTGGGCAGAGGAGCCAGAGACATCTGAGGACCCAACTTCCCTTCACCTCAGTCACTGTGTGTGCGTTGTGTGTGTGTGTATGTGGGTGTGTGTAGAGAGATCAAAAAACCTTCATCCAAAGAGTTATCTGTTTCCACGATGTGCATGCACAATGACAACGGACCTGAAACCACCACAGCCACAGGTTAGCATCAAGGCCTTTTCAAGAACTTAAATAGAGTCCTTGGTAATCCTATGTATTTAGCATCTTGTTTCTTCTTTTAATGCCCTCATTAATTTATGTAAGCATCATGGCCATAAAATGCCAAATAGATTCACAATTCCTGTTGGGCCACCAACAAGAACATATCCAAGAAGCTAAATAATCAAGTAAAGACAGTCTCTGTTTGATTCAATGAGAGCTAGAGGCCCATTTACTTACAAGAGGAACAAATGCTGCTACTGTCTTATAAACAAGTGTTTTTTTTTTCTTATCATTCTCGGAGTCGGGTGTGTGTGTTTGCCGTGGGGAGCATGTGACACGAACGAGCCTATCGGACACATCAGTCTGGCGGACGCGTCTCCGGAGCCATCCATCTTCCAGCCGGGAAGGTGCGGAGTCGCAGAGGCCACGGACGCCCGTACGTTTTACACGCCTCTCCAGATTGTTTCAAATGAACTTTCGAGTGTTTTCATTTCCACACGGCTCGCCTGGGAACGTGACGCCGTGCGAAACGGGCTTGACTCCAAACAAGCCGTGTCGCTGGAGCGCGGGGGGGGGGGGGGGGGGGGTTGGTGACGGGGCGGGGGGTGGCGGGGGGAGGGGCCCTCCAGCGGCAAGCTATCACCCCGCGCCGGTGCAATTTCCCTCTTCATCTGTTCACATACATCTCCGTCTGCCAACGGTTTGTTTACCAGCTCTGATTGCTGGGGATGCATAAAAAGCCACCTGGCTCGACGGGGGCTCGGCGCACGCTGGAGTCAGAGGCTCGCGGCCGATGACGACACACATGCGGTGTCCCACGCCGTGCAGAGGACGCCGTGGCGGCCCGGGGAGGGGTGGCGTTGCTCCCGCCCCTACGGAGGGTGCCGTTTCGACGGTCGCCGACGCATCGCTGAACACAGCACCACGTGCCGCGCAAAGTCAAAATAACTTTTTTTTTTTTATGAAACGGAATTAGACGTCTAGCGAATCTGAGCGCCGCGTGTATTTTTGATTTTTTTTTTTGTCAAGGCCGGGCTCTCTAAATGACAAGGCTCTCAAGGGGGAAGCCGCTGTTAGGATAATGGGGCCAGCTGCAGACGGATCTCCGAGGGAGCCCCGCGGAAAGCCAGTGCCGTCACGGTACACTTGGTGCGCCCAAATGCAGCAAAAACCGTGAGCCAGGAATGTCAATCGTCATCTAACTAGGCCCTTGGCTGATAAAAAGCTGATGCGCCCTCTCTCTGGTGAAGATTGAGCATTCAAAATCAGAAGTCACAGTAATCACAAAACCGGAGCAAGCGGGTCGCAATTTTGTTTCAATTTAATGAGCATCAATATTCAGTGGTTGATTTGATTGGCAACAAATGCGGCTGTCTTTGCTTTGCACCTGTCTGAGAAAATGACTTCTTTGGAGAAATTGCCAACAATTCGCCTGATAAGCCCTTCCATTTTATTGAGAGGATCTACATTCGAAAAGATTGAAAAAAAAAGAAGTCAGACTGGCCTCATCAGTCATTCTATGGAGAGGGTTTGGGGGCTGGGGAGGGGTGGCGGTGTTTGGGGGGAGGGGGGGTCGCATGGCTTGAAGCTCTATGCCTGGTCTGTCATTGACGGAAAATGTCTTTCCACCGAAAAAAAAACGAGAGATCACACACACCAGTCCTGCATTGATTTCTTTAGGGCGGGTGGTGCGGTTGGTGGGTAGCACAGGCAATGCTCTCAGAGCAGATGTCTAATGGTGTTTAGAGAGTCTCCACTTTATCAAGCCAGGCCAGCACTGACAGTTAGATGCTGGAGGGCAATTAAAATTAAAGCGTGCCTGATTAGAATATCATATTCATCTGGATGGTAATTACTGTGTCCGGCCCGGTATAAATAATTAATTATGCAAAACCCATGCAGCTGCCACTGGCTAGAGTTAACTGACTTTCTGTCAACATCTCACAGTTCTAGAAAGGATAAAGAGATTTGGGAAATAAGCTCTTTAGCTTGGATCTGGAGACCCGCTGGGGTGCGCCATTCCGCTCCCATTGACACAGTGGCAGCCTGGCCTCTGTCAGGGCAGGTGGCGTCGCCATGGCGTTCTGGGCCTTTTCTTTCTGAAGATCTGTGAGACGGCCGAGTTTAGCGACGAGAAACTCTCTTTAGAGGACACTTTATTTCCGGCTGTCTGCCCCATTAATATACATGAGCTTGTTAGGGACATGGTTAGAGTTTCAAATGTTCTTTTTCTGTGTTTTTTTCTTTTCTTCTCACTCCCTTTCTTTTCTTTTTGCATTTATTTATTTATCGTTGCTAAGTGGAGACTGACTGAAGAGTGCGGATTTCCTCCTCTTTGTTAAAAGTCATGGCCGTGTGATTTCATCATGTCTTCATACGCCTGTTAGCCATTCTTTAAAAGCTCATTAAAATCCTCTTGTTTAATAAGAGTGGTATACAGTGTGGTATAGTATAAACAGGAGACAGGTTTGGTCACATTGATCCTGGTCTGCCAGAGATAAACGACGAGGATGATCTCATGACGTACGCTGTTCCCCTCAGTGGACATCAAGGTTCAAGGTTCAAGGTTTTTTTATTGTCATATGCATAACTATTACAGAGGCAAAAGTATGCAATGAAATTCTTGTGTCTCTTCGACACCCAAGGCTAATGCAGACATTAATAACAAAAAAGGTCAATAAAATGTAACGCAAAGTAAATAAAATCTAATTCAAAATATACAACTATAAGTTATAGAGATAAGTTATAGAGATAATATCTCTATAGAGATATAGAGATGACCCACATCATGGGTTATGGTTGCCCAATGTCATACGGAGGAGGTCACTTACATCCATTGAACAACTGTGAGAGCGTTACAGTGCTGAGCGATACGCTGCCCCCACTTTGTGTCGCACCGGACGCATCGCGTTTGTTTCACGAGAGCTCTCCTCGCGCGAGCGCGAACAATTAAGGAGCTGAGAGCTGGAGCAACGCCCTGCACATAACTGCTGTGACCTTCTCAGAGACATCTACAGCTTGCAAATTAGTATCGTGCTGTTAAGGACTTCAGTATGATAATCAGCTGCAGATGAAGGTTATTTATTTTAGTTGGGTAACGTGGGAAGGGAAATTGAAAACAGAACACAAACACCTCAAGATCGCTTGGTGTCTTTTTCAAACGTACTCCGATGTATGACGTTGTTTGTACTTCTAACCTTCACAGATGATCGAGCTTGTTTTATCAGAGCAACAAATGCAATGGGGGATTCGCATATATATATGACAGCATCTCACAGCTCCAAAAAAATGAATGTATACCCCAGAAAAACGGCGAGCATGAACGCTCTCAACAAATTGTTTCTGCGTGGGTGTCTGCGGTGTCGCCGCCGTATATATATATATGTGTGTGTGTGTGTGTGTGTGTGTGTGTGTGTGTGCTTGTGTGTGTTGAAAATGTAAATGCTCAAAACATACTGTAAAGGACTCCATCAACAGTCTTGGAGACAGTACAACTCCATTGTTCTCAGCTGGTTAACTAACGCGGCTATTGATTTGAATTTAAGACGGCAGCGACCACCAGGGTGAGGAACGTCGTTATGTTAATCTATGTAAGGCTTGAAGTATGCATGTTTTGTTTCCTAGCCTCCAGGGGTCTGTGGAGAGGGATGCCTCGGTACACGGGCTCTTTGATAATCTCCTACCGTGGGAGGTTGGTGCTCATGGTGGTGGTGTCACTCAGACAGAGCGTTGTGTTTGATGGCTGTCGGTCCGGTCATTGTTCGTTGTGTGGTGTTGATCGGTGATCTAATTGTGTAAAGCGCTTGAGTGTCCTGAAAGCCGCTTAAAAACTAAATAAAATTAATTATTATTATTATTATTTTTATTATTATTATAATCACGGGACTCTCAAGGCTAAAGCAGTGGGAGACCCGCTTTAAACTGGCATTGTTCTGCCACCGTGCAAATACACAAATAAGCACTTCCAATGGTTCGTCAAAGAAACGGCACAGAAAAATGTAAGACTCATACAAGCGGTAACAAGAACTGTTGACTAGATATTTTGGGTGAAGTGCATGACGATTCTACGTTCGTTATTTAGTACCAAACACGTTGACTAACTCTCTAAATAAAATTAATGACAAAAAAACCCTAAAAAAACCAACAACAATGTGACATTTTCCCAAACACAACACACGTAGCAAAAGCAACTCCCATGCGCCCAAAATAGCAAGCTGCCTTTCCAACAACAGATGCATGGCTCCTTTACCCTCATCTGCGCAATCCCTCGACTAGCAGCTATGTAAGACAGACCCACACTGGCAGCTTATGCTTTCATCCCGTCCTCCAGTAGCTCTCCTGGAGGGGGCACCTGGCGTTGCTGGCAGTCCACGTGGGCACCGTGGGGAAGGTGGCTGAGATTTGGCACCGACGCTGGGCTTCTGTTCACAAGGTCACAGCTGCCTCGCTGGTGGCTTTTGTTTGCTTCCTCTGGCACGGGGGGTATGTGTGCGTCCTCTGTCGCCGCCCTGTGGGAAAACACAAGCCTGTCTGCTGCCTGGTGATGTCACAACAAGTCCAACACACGTGCCGTCGACGCCGTGTCGGTATTGTACCCGAACTTAATCGAATGGACTTCAGGGACGATTGAAATGTAATGACGGAAAGAGGACAGGTAATAAAATGCACTTTTAGTGTGAAGACTAACAGAAAACAGATAATCAGATAACATTGACATGTCTGTCACAACGCACAACAAAACTCTTACTTTACTAATGAATTGAGTTTTGGACTTTTTTTTCTTCCACAAATATCATCGCTTTTGTTGGGACTATAGGCACCTGCTGCAGGCAGATATCCACAAGAGGAAAAGGAAAAGCTGGGGGAAAAAATTCGGTAACGGTCCACAGAGAACTTCCCAATGCCTTTGATTGGATGTTGAAAGGAGCTATTTCAGCCAGAAGAGGGAGAGAAGGAGGGAGGGGGGTGTATGAAGACTTAGGGAGAGAGCGAGAGAAATAGGGAGCGAGAGAGAGGTAGAGATACACAGAGAGAGAGAGGGGGGGCACAAGAGAGAGACAGAAAGAGAGGGGGAGGGAACGAGAGAGATACAAAAAGAGAGAGAGGAACATAATGAAAGAGAGAGGGAGAGTCAGACAGAAAGAGAGAGAGAGTGTGAAAGGCAGGGACAATAAATCAAGACTGTTTCATGTAAGATATGAGATTTGCATTGAGGCTTTTCAAATGACTCCCTTTATGTACTGCAATGACTGATAGTCATAATGGCCCAATGCTCAGGGAACGAGGAGAATGGAAACAGGCAGTGAGCCAATGCTGGCTTCCCCATGAAAACACAGGCCTGGAAATAGAAGTGCTCCGAGCGCCAGCCCAGCTGACTTCAGTTTAAAGCTGCCCGTAATATGGAAAACGAGGAGCTTTTCCTGTCTATAATTGCTGTGTATCCAAAAACTCAAAAACTATATTTTGGGGCGTTGAAACCTAAATGAAGTATTTATTTGAGTGCAGGAGACTCCCTGTACTAACAAGACTTTAAAGGGTGGGGGGAGAGCGGAGGAGAAGGAGGAGGAGTAGGAGGAGGAAGCGGGGCATGTTTGAGGGAAGAAAAAGTCGAGCCAATGGACCAGTGCCAGTCAAGTCAATACTTTGCTGTTGAAAATGCCGGGCAATTTCAAAAGCCCTCATGAATAGCCACATTATTATTTTTAAAAAAATGCACGCGTTCCACCCTTCACAGCCGTATTTGAACTGCCCATTGATGATACCCAGGATTGTAAGGCATTGCAACAGCAATGGTAGTCTGTGTGTGTGTGTGTGTGTGTATGTGTGTGTGTGGTGCACCATCTAACAAACACACTCGGTCTGTGCAATATAAAAAACAAACATAAAAACCCTTTGAAGTTTGAAGTCTGTGGAGTCACCAGACCGTGACCTCTTTTCTGTGGTGATGTAGGACTCCACTGTATACTGCATGCCGCTCGCAACCGTTCCAATTACACGTGCAGCAACATGTGAATATATACATTACGATGGTGCATTCAAAGGCTCCTGGGCTGGAGACATGGTCCGTAACAACATGCCCATTTCCACGTCAGATGAGTTGGAGGCAAAAGGGGGGGCGTTTAATGTACGCGTGTGGAACCGGTAACATATAGCCGTGCAGTGTATTAGGTTCATCGCCCCAGCTCTGTGAGGTGTCAAGGGGAGAAAACAACAACAACAACAACAAAAAACGGACAGGGTTTGCTAATTGAATCGGTCACGCCTTCCTGCTTTCATTAGAATAATTGGCATATCTATTTAGGACATACATATTTGGTGGTTACACACGCCGCTGAGCCGTAAGTTGCGCTTACGTCACAGAGAGATGTGGTACCAATAAGGTGTGTCACGCAGCATTAGAGAGCGTCACAATGGACACGCAACGACAAAGGACAAAATAAATGCATCGCTTTAACCTGCAATTTAATTGATTTGACATTCCATTTCAAACCTATAGCCCCAATTCGGCACAAGACGTTACCTCATTACTTCTACTTTCTTAAGATTGATTTTAATATCACACACATTACATTAAATGAGGAGCCCCAAGACAACATTTTGACGTTTTATGCCTAACCCTTGCTGTGTCTCTTTTTTAACAGGTATCCTTCAGGCGAATTTCAAAACACTGTTCGAGTTCACTCATGTGGCTTGATGGCCCAGCTCCTCTTTCCTGAAACCTTAATTGAGATTCCCTCTCCAGCTTTCACCTGATGTTTGCGTTTCCTAATTGTCGGGATGACCCTGTAGAATGGGCGCCTTGCCACCTTATAGCGTGCCCATCTGCTACCCGCAGAGCGGACGGCATCATCTCCAGGTGCCCTTGTGCCGAAGTGCCTTCAAACACACCCGTTATCCAGACCATGGGTGCATTGACAGTGATGAAAAGGTTTGGCAAGGACAAGCTCGGCTGCCAAACAGGCTTTTAAAGGAGGGGGAAAAAAGACCACACACAAAAAAATTTTTTTAAAAGATTAAAAGATGTTGTCCAATCGTGATCGTCTTCTCAACTGCCAGGTGGCATTTAAAATGGAGGATAAAGGTGAAAAGTGATGAATATGAATGGTAGTGTAGCCCTGTCTTTTTGAAAACAATCCATTCACAATTACCTGCCTGTCATTCCTAAAAAAAATCTCTTAATTTGAGTGTTGTTCATATGAAAAGACCGAGATAAGAAGAGAGAGCATGTTTTTTTGCAAGGTGAAATTAATTGGTGGCAAGATGACGCTATGGCAAGATGAACATGAGATGACAGCCAGGCTGGCTTGAACCGGTCAAACAAAAAACTACATCACCCACACACTGGATCATCTCCTGAGCCAGGCCTATTTAATTGTTTATATTACTTGGCAGAATTCATAGCTTCCTTTAAGCTGTCGCACCAGCCGCCTAAGACTCTCATTTTGGCTGAAGGGTATAGCACTCTGCATTCTCTATGTCTCTCTCTCTCTCTCTTTATCTTCCTTTCTCTCTCTTTATCTTTCTTTCTCTCCCTGTCTCTTTCTCTCCATATGTGTCTCCCCACTTTTTGGCCTCTCTCTCTCTCTCTCTCTCTCTCTCTCTCTCTCTCTCTCTCTCTCTCTCTCGTCCACGCCACTGGATTATCCCACTAACCACCAATCCTTTTTGCAACAGTAGAGAGGATGAGAGAGAGAGAGCGCCTGGCTGTTGGATCTCCTCCAGGTCCCGGGCCCGCCATGGTTTTAACGGCAGAGCGGGACCCGGGCTAGATTCCTCCGTCTCGTCGGCTCCGTACGGATTCGGAGGGGCCACAGCTCATCCAGGACCTGCCTTCAGCTCTCGGCTCCCCGGCGGAGGCAGGCCGATTGTGGAGCTGCTGGCCCACACGCCACCCGCCCCTTTCCTCCTCACTGGGCGTCTCTGGCTCTCAGCATCAGTTTCAGCCCTGACGGCCATCGCTCCTCGGACCAGCGCCAGGGGAGGCAGTGCAGGTGTCTGTTCAAGAAAAACGACAGAGTGTTTACACCGGAGAGGCAGAGGGGGCCAAGCACGCATTTGTCCTTGCCACGTTGGCTCACGGAGCGGTGCAGAGGCGGCAACTCACACGTGCCCAAGCAAACAACAGCAACAACGTATGCGAAAGGTACCATTATACATACTGTAAACACATGAACTCATGAGTACACATGCACCCGCACACACACACATACACACACACATGCACGCGCACACACACACACATAGTATGCCAAGTAGAGCACCTCGAGGCCCGCTGGTCAAATGAATCTATCAATACACCCACAGATGGGTTGTCCTCCACTCTAAACACTAGCTAATGTGGAAGAATAACAGCTAAAGGCAGCCAGTGTGTAAGCCTGCACGCATGTGCAATCAGTCTGCAAAGCATTAGTCTACATGGGCTGAAACAGTGACAAAACAAGCCAGAGGGGAAAGAGAAAGAGAAAAGTCAAAATAAACAAAAGACAAAGATAATTGGATGCATGTGGGATCCACAAGGCACAGATCCCACTGAGGGGGGGGGGGGGCATGGATCCCACCATTTCCTCCTCTGTTTCTCTGTCAGCTTAGGGGCGGTTGATAAATGGAGGGAATTGAAAGGGAGTCAATAGTTGGAAAACAGTTTGGACAAAAGCATGAGGCAATTGAAACAAAACCTTTACTAACTTCAAGAACAGATAACGTGCTCTAAAGGCTATAGTACAATGGGATAAGCTGTGATTTCTTCAATGGAAAACGTATCAAACCACAGCGAGCATGGATAATGAATGGATGGTTCACAACTTTAGCTTCTAGTCTGAATTGTTATACACACACACACACACACACACACACACACACACACAAACACGCACACACACACACACACACACACACCAACACTTAACACCGACTTGATCAATAATTGCACACCCTACATGTCTATATTTTATTCTAATTAAATCCGTTTTTTCTTTGGCTGGTTGACGTTTCCAAATACATTTAAATCTAATTTATATGCCGTTCTTTTTCTTTTTTTTACTCCTCAAACTCAACACCTTTTCTATTCTCACCGGCAAATGGACAGATTGCCTTCTAATGACTATCCAATACTATGCTTGAGTATACCTGTGTGTTGCTTAATAAGATGAAGCGACCTTTCATCACGCTTATAAATCAATGACATTCTCCCACATTTAAGCCGGGAATGAGAATGCATAATATTATCCTCCCGGACTCACAACAAGGTCCTGTGCATGCATGCATGCATTCAGATGCAAGCTCCAACTCTGGCATGTGAGCAAAACACACACAGGCGCACACACACACACGCGCACAAACACACACACACACACCTACACACAAACACACACACAGATATACAAGCTTCCAAGCAAATTACATTTTAACACAAAAACATTGATTATAATAATTATTATAAGACAACCCAATGTTTCTGTACTACTATGAACAAACAAGAGTTTGTAAATAGCCTGGCTAAGTAGGGAGGGAAGGACACACAAAATATCAGGCAAGATTGTGTGTGATTGTACATAAATGGTGGACTATTGTGAGCCAGGCCTTTGACAGTGAATGGGTCTCTGGACTTTCACTGTATGATTACCGTCCGTCTGCTTGGACATAATGGCTAAGATAGAGCAACATAATTAAGGCATTACCAACAGGAAGGAGAGCCACTGCCATGTGAGGAAGTCCTCTCGTTTACCCAGAATAGCACCTTACTCCATCCCTCCCACCGGCATTATCGCCACGAGGCCAAGACGAGAAGAAACAACAAAACAATCTGTTCCTCTCTCTCTCTCTCTCTCTCTCTCTCTGTTTCTCCCACTCTTTTATGTTCACTCAAAAGATGACCCTAAAGCGAAATAGAATGCCTCCATCGACACTTAAAGTCCTCACATTTTCCAACCTCAAAATTCTCACATCTACATTTTGTTTTTGTTGCAACATCAACACACACGTGGGGAGGGGGCACATTGTTTTTTTTTTTCTCCTTTATGGTTTGGTGCTACAACTGGCTTACTCTAAAAAAGAAACAGCCATGGGCCTTGTGCAAAGAAAGCGCATACTCGAGCACAGGCCTTTCAACTGTGTGCATACGTGCATGTATGTACGAATGCACGCGTGTCTGTCTGTATGTATAAGCGCGTGTGAGGGGAGGCGGTAGCCCCCTCCTCCTCCCTGTCTGGGGGTGGGGGGCTGGGATAGGTTCCCTGCCTCTCTAATAAGCCACCGGCTAGATGCCACCGCTCTCCTGCATGGGAGGAGATAAGCACTGGCAATGGTGTGGGCTCCTATTGAGACTCAGTGTGGCGCTAAGCCCCCTCGACGCCCCCAGCAGCCCCCCAAAATGATGCTGCGCACAGCCAGGAAGCGGCTGCACACACACAGACACAGACACACACAAACACGCACACACACATCCAACCATACACACAGACAAACACGTACATGCATGCACACACTCACAAACGAATGCACATTCGTACACACACACCCAAACACATTCACTCATTCACAAACATACGTGCAGGCACACATCCTAAAACAAATACACATTTTTGCACACACGCGCGCACACACACACACACACACACACACACACACACAGACACACACATGCACACACACAGACAAACATACAAGCACCCACACACCCTCAAACGAATACACGTTCGTACGTACACACACACAAAGAGAGAGGCAACAAAGGCAGCTTCCAATGAGGTAACTCTGTGATTACAGATGCACAGGCAGTGCATGGGGAATATGAGGTGGAGGGAGTAGAAGTGGGGAGAGAAAAATAACAAGAATGGAGTCCACAGAGACGGCATTAAAAAAGCACAATACACTGGCTGTTGTTCAAACCGGGGTGAGACTACTCGACTGATGAATCTCAACTTTTTTTTTCTAGTCTTGACTTGTGCAGCCATCACAAATTTACCACCCCAGCAAGAACTGTTCTGCTCAATTTTGATCATGTTTCAACAACAATAACAATTACCTCGTTTAAGAAGGGAAACGCTAAGGAAATTTGGTGTTACGGAGGGGTGCAATTAGCATACCAATACTTGTTTGCGGGCCACTGGGGAGTTCAGTTCTCTCTCTCTGAACAGGTCAGATTCAGGCTCATGCAAATACGACAGATGCCAAACTCACGTAAATCGGCGCTTAACAGAGGCTGCATCTGTGGAAACCCAGCTAAAGGACCGATCCACACCTTTACACTTCCTGTCCCGGGCAATCGCAACGCTGTGTCTTAACCATCTGTGGTTCCCCGTTTCGGGGAGGGAGGGACAGAAATCAGCTTATTCAGTGAGAACGGACGGGGATCGCGTTGGATCGCATCGATAACAATGCGTTGCGCAAACGATACTTTTTAGTTTACCGTAAGCTCGAAAGTTACATTTAAGTTATTCAACAGTTGAACAGTTATCATGTAAACAGATTTAATAATTGCACATGAAAGTGCCTCAAAGACCTTTGCCAGCTTGCTTTGCGCAAGTAAAATACTTCAGAGACTGGTGCCTATAATGATGGTCTGAAGTGGGGGGAAATTCCCCTCATGCCAAAGCCAATAAGAAAGGTCAGGACGAGGAATTGCAAGAGGGAGGGAGCAAAAAGATAAGGAAGAGAGTTACCCATGCGTACACAGACAGCAATGCTGGAGAAACAGATTTGCTGGATTTAGGTAGTCGGTCTAGCTGTCGATACACTCGCGGTTCAAATTGAACCTGAAGATGAGCCTATTTTCAGACCTTGCTATCAGTGAGGGCAATGGCGAGGACAGTTCAACTAGGAAATGCATTGCTGTTTGGTGCATGGTAACGGTGATTTAGAAACCGCCAGCAAAATTCATAAGTGATATCGCAAGCACAACTGAGGAAATGAGTGAGTGGGTGAATGAGTGAGCAAATTAGTGAGTGAGTCTGAGCAAATGAGTAACCGAGTAAATGAGCGACTGAGTGGGTGAATGAGTGAGTGAGCGAGTGACTGAGAGAGTAGGCAAATGAGTAACTGTCTGACTGTCTTACTCAACGACACATTGTCTGGAGAAAAACGTTAGATGGGAGGACGGGTGTGCTAATTTAAATGGGGGAAAGAGAAGATGCTAATGACGGCAGGAAGTAACTGTGTATCGCTTTTTAATTGAGTGTCGTTACATCAAGAGCCATGGAAGGAAAAGAATCATCATGAAATGTGGAGACTACCATCCGGAGTCGCACGAAATAAGCCTGTTTCATCATCAAGCCTGACTTCAGAGCGATTTTTATGGGCAGTGACCCCACTGTGAATGTACATGTTAATCAAACACCACGTTAGCTAGAAACAGGTGCAATCATATTCAGAGCGTGCGATGGCAGGGACAACGCGTAATGTCATTCCGCCAATGCAGAACGCCATCATCGCTGTGTGCTTCAGAGACTGGCTGTGAGAAGGCTCCATTTTACACCACTCCCGTTGATTGCTTTCTATGGTGCCCTGTGTGAGGAGACTGGGCATTTTTCATCTTCACACCTTCTGTGTATTTGTAAGAATCCCGTCGGCCTTTCCCGGCCGGTTGCTCGGGCTTTGTGTGTCCTGGCAGGAGGAGGCTGGGGGGGAGTATTGGCTGGGGGAGTGAATGCAGAGCGCTGCTGCCCCTCTCTCCACAGTGTGTGGTGCGGTTGCAGGGTTCATCCCCCGCCAGTCTGAATCCTGGCACGGGGCACTGCCAGCGAGAGTAGGACGACTTAGAAACCAACTCCCTCCTCAGCTGTCAGTCTCGTGGAAAAAGAAGGCCCCCGGCCTCCTTACGAAAACACAACATGGAGGGGTACTGCTATGCATCGTGGCAGACCGATGGTGGCCATTACACAAGCACAGAGAAATAGGTGCACGATCTTGTCAAGGACCAAAGCCGTTTAAATAAAGCACACGCTGGCTAATTCCTTGCCCCCCAAGCCCCCGCCTGCATAACGTGCTCCTGGGTTAGACTTCTCACAACGTGCCTAAATTCACACAATCCTCTTGTTTGATCAAGTTATTCTCATCCTACCTACTGATTGTATAGGGGGCATACTCTGTATTCAATGGTTCAGATCATACAGTTTGTTTTCAAGCCCCAACAGCGGGGGGGGCCCGCCCCCCCGCCCCCCCCCCCGCCCCCCCCCCCCCCCCCACCCCCCCCA
>JAVQJS010066387.1:0-41831 GCA_036024795.1 Galaxias rostratus | reverse complement strand
TATAAGTTAAACAGATGTTATATTAAACTTAGTCTTGTAAACATTTTGGAAATTGTTTTTGTGTTCATTGAGATATTGTTTAAAATGTTACTTTTCAAAGGGGGTGTACTCATTTACGCCGAGCACTGTATGTCTTAAATACTTTGAACAGTGTTGTGGCATGCTGTTCAAAGGGCATTTGCATAAATAAAAGAAAGTGTGCATTAAACAATTGGTGACTTGCAAACAAACTCATGCAACTTTATACTTGTAAACATGTCCAATTCACACGTATGCACATTTTGAGAAATTATTTTAGTTCAACATAAACAGGTCATCTTAGCAACTTTTTTTGTAAACAAATCAACTTGTACCTGGTCACGACTAATTTGAAGACATAATTTTCCAATGACACTGTTGGCCTTAATATATAATTTTCCTTTTACACACCATATCCAGGCTTGATTAATGTTAACCTTCACTACCTTAACTTGGAAATTAGATCAAATATCTGTCCAAGCCACAAATGTATTTCCATGTCAATGTTTTAAAAACAGTTTAGAGTTGCCTTGCACTCTTGCAGCACTGCCTCAAACACCAAAAATAACATATTGTGTATGTTTTCTCAGTTCACTGACAGTCTACTGTGATTGTAGATTGCCTTTATGAACTAAGACTCAAACATGCAATTAGGCTTTGTAAGGGAATAACATTTAATAAGCACACTTTGAAATACTACGAGGTCACACAATACAAATGCTGGTATCCTATACCATATTTAACCATGGCAGCAGTCTTAATAATTCAGTATTAAACATGCAGAAAACTGAACAGATTGCTCTAAGAGTAAATCATATTGAAATGCAAGGTAACTAGATTCTTCAGCAACTCCCGGCCTAAAGTCTTGTAACATACAGAAGTAAAAGTCATTATGTCAAAATGAGAATTATATTATATGAAAATATCAACCAAGCGCTTACAACTAATTTGTGTATATGTTGAGTAGTTTATGTCTATATTTTAAGTTGTCAAGAGTCTTGATCAAATATACAGTACCATGTATGGTTTGTGTTTTTTAATTTCTTTAACCATAAACACTTACAGGCAATCGCAATGTACAGTTGGACTGAATGACACAACACAGTAGTATAACCTAAGGTAAGGCAAATATAATTATATCAGTATGTTGTTTTGCTGGTTCTCCATTTGAATGCATTGATAAGGCACCATGAATGTATGTGTAACCATTACTCTTACATAAAAACTGAAAGTACAGTAAACATTCTTCCTTTACCTGAAGTTATATTCTTTCTTTTGTGCCATAAAATAAAAAAGATTACATATTACTACTTCAGTTGACCCCACTGTTTTGAAAAAAAAATTGACACAGTATTTCTGTATTTTTTGCATTCAAAAATACATTGTATATACTTAATTCTTATATAGTCTGAAAATGTAAACCAACCCTATTGGCATTCTCTTTGTGAAGTAAAGTAATGGATGAGCTACCCCTCTGCAAAAAGTAACATCGAGTGTAAGCCAACGTACAAGTGATGATATATCACTTGATCTTCTAAATTCCGTAAATATTTTAGTGTCTAGTTACTTATTTACAACAAGTGACATGATTAGTATGTTTCAAGATCATAGCTAGCACATGGTGTTCTGGGATGGCAAACAAAGATGGGGATGGTTGCACAAGCAAGGCAGCCATATCAAATCATGCCACACAACAATATTTATCAACGTTATCAAATAATTGTGGGGTGAACAAAAGGATAATTACCCAAATACATATTTGCACTGCTTTTGTCAGCATTTCCAAGTCATTGGTTTGCATCTATAACATGCATATATACTAAAAAAAGATAAATAACTGTTATTTAATTAGTATTACTAAACAAACCAACAATACAATTTTATTACCGAACAATACATAAGTTATTGAATACTACGCTCATTGAGGCAAAAATTAGTAAGTGTAATGTAATGCGTTTTTAACATGTTGCAGCTACATTACGAACCCCTGAGACTGACGATCGAACCCAGGTTAAGAACCTCTGCTCTACATGATGTTAAACCTGCTTGATATCTAGTCCGGAGTTGCGAAGCGTTGGCAATGCCTCTTTCTCAGGTCGCATCATGAGCAACACACAAAACGCGATCATTGCTCACAAAAGCACGTTACAATATCTGGGACTTTACTCTTAGATGTATATAAATCACCGGTTAAAAATAATTACTGTAACTAATTTAAAATATAAACTTTTGACAAAAACCAAATGTGTTTGGTTATGCACCGCGCTCCACCATGCGTTACTGAATGTGTTTCATTGCACCATCGATTCAAATGTTCAAATTCGTAAGTCTCCTAAAGTCTTGTCCGAGGTTATTTCATAGTAGCCTATATGGTTTGTTATCAGAAAATATTACAACATGGGCATCTTATATGTCACAGTTTTTAAAAATGTTTTCACATATTTTCTAGATCCATGGCTAATGCTTTTAAAACTCACAAAACCACAAACACAAAAACCATAACTCTACAAATATCGAGCAAAAGCAAAGACTGCATCCAAACAGTTTTATCCCTTTCCGCCTTAACAACGCATTACATGATTAGATTTTTCGAATAACCAACAACACACGTGCTCAATATAAAACACTACTATGAATAACTTGTCTGTAAGTTTGTCTTTTGTATTTTCAGTGTTACACTGTAACACTAGTGGACAGATGCAATACAGTAACACATTTCTTATTTTTTATTTCAAAATGTAATCTTTTAGAACACTCGTGTTTGTATGTAATGTTCATATACTCAACAGGATATGAGCAGGAAAAACGTGTAGTAAGATACAGCGTTTTCAGTCAAATAAACAATAAATGGAGTTCATTTGTCTTTTTTATCGTGCTACAGATCCTGATTTCAAAGTGAATGATTAATTGTTTACACCTGTGAGGAGTGGGTGTTGCCAATTGGGACCTGAAGTGGTTTGCAAAAATTGTGATTTAGAATTGACAACTGTGTGTAAAGTAGAAAGCTGTTTTGCTGACTTGGTTGATGTATTTGATACATGAGAATTATGTTTCAGTTATTGCGTTTCAAGTTCCAATTTTAGTGTGTAAACAATTTGGAAAAACTAGCAGCTAATGTCATACTTTCTGAATGCGTGCAAGGGAGTTACACGGTAAAACTATACCCTATGTGCGAAATTGTATGCATACATACTTATTTCAGTATTCTGGTCCTTCGAGCAAGGCCGAATAACGTTTACTGTATTCTGTTTTTACTGCAATGTTGTGCATGGCCAGCAGATAGAGCTACAACTTATTGGCCACATGTAAACGAAGTTAAGTGTTCCAGCACTATAGTGTAATGGTGTGTTTAGGCGATACTGTACATATTAAATGGTTATGAGTAGCGCAGCACAAAAGGCACAACACATAAGGCGCAACAAACAGAGGCTTTATTATAATCTTGTGGAAAAGGAATGTCTAATTAATACCATACTTCTTCGTTTCAAGCTTTCTACACATAACAAAGAGAGCAATTCGCTTAATAAGAACAATAATAATAAAGTATTACTCTTCTTACATCCATTGTTATTTTGAAAACGAGTAAACCGGAACTCCAGTAATTAATGCTGTTCTATCAAGTTGCAGGTGCGTAAACAGCGCTTTTTCAACCTGCAGCTGAAGACCGCACTGATGCAGAACCTAAACACTGCTCCCGGACAACCCCCAGTCTTCAGATCAATAGCAGAACATGATGGGAGCTACATGGAGTAACCACCCTGCTACGAATTGTCAACGACTGGAACTAGAATTTCCCGACCGCTCCCACTGACGGAGGACTAAATGAAGAGACAGAATGGCCGGTGGACGGAGAGGACTTGTAGCCCCTCAAAATACTTTTTTGGAGAACATCGTCAGACGATCTAATGGTAGGGATGATGATCATTCAGTCAATTAAAAATGCATTTGGCCTCCATTGCAGTATTTTACTAAATCTGCATAAATAAAGATCTATTTATGTGCAAATAGGGAAAATTTAAATTGCACCTGATGTGTCCTACAGACTAGTCTTTTATAAAATATGTATGAATAGTTTGTCTAAGCACAATATTACATAACTTACTCATACGTTTTCCCTTACCTTGTAATTATTTGCGTTGTGTGCTAGCTTGTTAAAAACTAAACCTAAGTGCGGTATGGAGCCTGTATGATATAATTTTGTGACCAAGTCATTATTGCAGTACTGTAAAATTGTAATGGTTAAATTGTCAAAAATGTGCCGCAAAGACTTCAGTTGCTAATGGTATAAATTATCTCCCCAATTTTGACTCACTTGGCAAATAAACCTAATATTACCCGAATCAAAGTTTCAAGCATAGGCTATATTACCTTAGTTGCCTGTTTCTGGATAAACTTATATCTGTAATTCCCTTATTTTGTGGTTTTGCCAAGGTTTCCTTCATTACCTTTTCATAATTGTTGTCTTCCTATAAACGACTACATGAGCTTATCAATAACGTCCAAGATAGCTTGTAAAAACCAAGTTACATAGTCTGGGTTGAATTGTCTTTAAGAAAATTATATTTCCTTGACACAGATTTTTGGTATTGGAATGTATCATTTAATATGTGCTTCCTTTGGGTTCCTTTAATTGATTTTGGACAGCAAAATGTGTACAATACCTTATAGTTCAATTGTATTATTTCTGTCTTTTAGAAAGGACAATTGTATTTAGCCCTACCTAAAGAGGTTTAAAGCATTGAATATTAACCACATCTCCTCAAGATCGTCTGCCCTTAATGTCCTAGCAGTGCCAGCTGGTTTGAATGAGCACCCATTGATGCAATTGAACAAATGCATAAATGGAGTAAGTGCCATGTGTGAATTGAGAAAGAGAATGTTTAAGAAAATTGTTTTACAAACGATGTGCAGTACAAACATTGAAACGTTTCTTATAAGTATGTCTTTCATTCAAACTATCCTATAATTCAGTAACAATCTATCTTTTTTTTATGTATTCACTGACTTCACTGAACTATGCATGTATTGGTTTAACAAAACTGGAGTAACGGGTCTGGACCTACTTAAATACCGATTAGTTTGAATCTGGCCAAGCATGGGTTAAACTCCCAACATGAAGCAATTAGAGAGACTGAGTAGGCACCATATAAAATCAGTGCTCAACCAGCAGACTGAAGATCTTACCTGGTGTGCTATTGTAGCTGAAAGGCAGTACGATACATGTGGGTACAAGGAGTAGGAGTTCACCTTGCAAGGTACAAAAGCTGTGAAAGTTCCAAGTGAAGCTGTTGTGCGACAGAGCCCTGGTGGAATTTATAAAACCATTACATTTCCCAAGAGTGATTCATTCTGATTGGCTTATTAACATTTAGATAAGTCAATCCTTCATGAGTACGCACAAAAAAATCAGCAGAGGCTTTTATAACGCTTTTTTCTGTTTCATTTTTCAGTATGGACATTGTCACATAAACAGACAGGTACACAACGTACTTGGAAATGTTGTTCAATACTTTGAACATCCCCTCTCTCTGTGGACTGTTCTATTCCAATGGCTGTTTGTAAAACTAATAAACGGCAAACCAGTGCAGACATTTGTAGGCTTACAGTGTTCCTCAACCATAACACATACTTGAGATAGAATGACATCATTTGCTACTGTATTATAGTCCTACATTCAGCACCTGCATCCTAAGACATTTTTAACACACAATTTGGCATGGAACATTCTGCACATTTATATCGTGATTGTGTCTTTTTTAATAGATGTAGTAATTCAAATTATATTACCTGTATATTGCTATTTTCTTTGGTATGCCTTCTTTAGCAAGCATTTTAAAAGTATGACCCCCAATATAACATTGAAACACATACTAGAAACCTAATATTTAGCTAATGGTCTTAATGATACACAACAACCTAAAGCTCCCACACCGTTCTCCTCAGTTTCTTAAAGAAAGCGTCCATATTACTTCTATTCCAGTTCAATATTTTCTTAAGTAGGAGATAAAAATTACTTTACAAATTTCCAATGCACTGTAGGATGTGCCTATTGAAAGCTTCTCAGAGAGGGTTACAGCTAGGCATATCTTTAACATTTATATCGTAACCTGTAAGTGTAATATTCTGTAATATGAATTGTAGTGAGGGGTTAACTAGTTCATGTAGACTTTTGAATAAAGTTCCAGTTTGGGTGTTTAAGCCGTGTACAGTCGGTTGTGTCACCCCACTTCTGATGCCAGTGGCTTTTCATATTTGAGATCTATATAATTAAATGTAACATTTGCAGTTTACAGTAAATCTATTCGGATCATCTTTTTGATGTAGGCTTAAATGCTTACCTCTTCTTATTCTATGTTTATGTTGGTTGAAACTTAATTGTCACGGATCCTCTATTTAAACTTTAAAAATGCTAGAGTTGATTTTGATTAACATACTATAACGCTTCCCTCTACTGCCCTCCCCCCACCAAACTTAAACAGACACTAACTTTGTGCTGGGAAACGCCCAGATTGTGGACTGGCCCATTGTCTACAGCAACGATGGTTTCTGCAAGCTGTCGGGGTATCACAGGGCTGAGGTCATGCAGAAAAGCAGCACCTGCAGGTAAGTCAGCGTTACATATTCACAGCAAGTTAACCAAATTAAGCGAGGATGAGCGTCACTGGACTAGACTACCTACCTCCACATCTAGCTTCGCCAATCAGTAATGAATCATTGTATTCACAGTGTAACACAGAACTTTGGCTAATTAGAGGATCCTCCAACACTGATTTGTCATAGCATTGGCTGCTTGAGAGGTATATTATGCATATTTCATAAGCTCAGGCCAAGCCGTGTACTACCAACATCAAATTCTTTTACTCTGCCTGGTGCTTTCCATTCCCCACGGATTTGGAATGGTTCCTTTATCCGTCGGGTTCTGTTGATCCTCGCACAGTTTGTCCATAGCTAATAAGCAGGAGTGGTAAAACAAAAGGAACTGTTGTTTACTTTTGTTCCAAAAGCCTACACTGTGTCTGCCTCTGATAAGTAAAGTGTAAATATGGTTTTATACTTGTTTCAAAACACGCTGCAATATCTAAACATATTATCCTCCATGCACAAGTTTAAGTATAAACATAACCTGATTAATTGTAATAATACATTGCTTTAAAGGAATCATCTCCCTGTCAGGGTATTCCCTCACTCCTGTTCTCTGTCGGTGATCTTATCTATCAAATCCCACCAGGAACGGTTGTGTCTTCGCCCCAGAAATATGCTGTCATTAAAATAGCCCTCTTTCACAGTTCACAACAAACACCACAGTTATATTTAGATCTATCTGGAACAAACAGTTCCTTAGGGGTGACAGAAAGGAGCCAAGAGAGACTAAACAATGCATTCTGTAGCTACAGCGGTAATGACCGCATCTTGCTTTGCCTATACTCTCTAGCTTTTAAGACCTCGTCATAAACATTGCGAAATAGCATTCATTATAAGTGACACTGATTAATTACTGATGTGTGCATCAGAACTTTATAATGAGCAACTCTGAGCAACTTTACATGTGTGAGTAAAAGAAGCGTTCTCTGCATAGTGTTCATATTCACATTTTGTACAGGTCTCAGATGAGATTGTAAACCAAGTGTACAAATGAAAAAGGGGTGTGCATTATGTGAATGAAAAAAGTCATTATACTGTTCCTCACAGTGTTCAATTTAGTGGTAACATTTAAGGGGATTCTTCTTGTGTAAAGTGTCTTTTGTCACAGTCATGGTTTTCTTAAACGCTTCATTCGAATGTAATTAACTAATAGCAAACCCTTTCCTGAGATCATTGTACATGGAATGAACATCTGTAGAAGAGTGTTTTCTCCCCCCATGGGAAAGCCGGTGTTGCGAGCCAATCGACGTAATGCATGGAAAGATGCAGTTCATGTCCATTGACGTTAGCACATTCAATCTCGCTTTTAGCAGCAGTTTTGATCTAAACGTCAGTGCTGTGCTTTGCCCATTATTATAATTGTAATGAAAATTGTACAACAATTCCACCCCCTGGTGTTTCCTCTAGTTTCATGTATGGGGAGCTCACAGTCAAAGAGACGAGTGAGAAAGTACGGTTGACGTTTGACAACTATGAGACGCATTCCTTTGAGATCCTCATGTACAAGAAGAACAGTAAGTAGGGTGCACCTTTTGAAAACCTTTTTTTTTTTTTTTTCTGCAGCTTTTTTGATGTTAATGTAGTCAGGATTCTCTAATGTGTGCCACAGTTCAAAGGCGGCAGGGAGGTTTTCTACCGCTGCAGGTCTGCTAATTGGTACAGAGAGACTACACAAATCTGTTTTAAAATGAAAACTTTCTCGCCTGGAGAGACAACATGATCCACACAAGCATACATGCAGATGTAAAAACTGATGTGATCTCATAATCCATGATAAGACTTTCTTAAATATATACAGTATGATTGGTGGTGTCTCAGGTTTTATTGAAATTAATTAATGGATTGATGACTGATTTCCTTTTGTTGTGTGTCCAATATACTTCAGTACATAATATACCTAATCATTTGTTATTGTATATAAGCTGTATCTGCTAAGTGACCTATTAATATTTAAAAAAAAAAAAAAAAAAAAAGAAGAAATTACCCATTTATATTGATAGGATTTTATAATGAAAATATATAAACTTTTGCATTTTCTTTTGGTTTCAGGAACACCGGTTTGGTTCTACATGAAGATTGCCCCTATTCGTAATGAGCAGGAAAAGGTGGTGCTCTTTCTGTGCACGTTCAGTGACATCACAGCCTTTAAGCAGCCCATTGAAGACGATTCCTCCAAGGGTGAGTGAGGACTCTGCAACGTCTACAGATATAATGCACCGCCCTAAAACAAGTCTAATTGAATGTTATAACCATCTGTCAGTCCATTTTAGAGTTACTCTGTAATGTGTGCTTCAGAGATAGGCTGGAATGTGCAAGATCGGATATCTTCTCGGGAGTCTATTATAATCACAAAAGACATGAGTCACAGCTTCACAGCACAAGTCAAATTAATTATGTGTTCACTCTAACCAATGCAATACATTGTTGGGACCTAGGAAAATCTTTATTGTTGCATAAACCTATGTAAATACATTTGTTGACAGTTCATTGTGTGGCATGCATGTTGATAACGCCTGCTTGTGTTACGAGTGATGTCACCAGGTTGGGGAAAGTTTGCCCGTCTGACCCGAGCCCTAACCAGTAGTCGAGGCGTGCTACAGCAGTTGCAGCCCACTGTGGCCAAGGGAGAAAGCGTTCACAAGCACTCACGTTTAGCAGAGGTATAACGGTGACAATCTCCAGTTTGTATCTTTGTACAATAACTCACTCACTTCTAATGGTTGGGGAGCAAGCAATTATACTCGTTTTTATTTGTTCTGTTTTAAATTGAAAATGAGACAGTGAAGGGAGAATGGTTTGCCAAAGGGCAAGTTGGCAAAAATTTTATTAACGGTGCTGAAATATATATTTTAAACTATTATAAATGCTTGACGGATATCGTGCCATAGTAGTTATCTCGTGTGGTGACAGTGATGTGAATCCTCAATCATATTTGTGGCCAGATGCCACACCATTAGCCTACATTCCACCACAGGGCTAAGCAGGGCTAGTCTGGGCAAGAGCTGTCTTACCGAAGTGTAAATTAATTACATGCATTTATTTTTGGAGGCTAAAATAGTAGTGGTGAGAATTTGAGCGAGCATAGACCTAGTGCTGTTGTGGAAATGAAGCTAAAATCATCGATGTTGTTCATCTATAAGCAAGGGCATTCCTAGATGACATACTACATCTTTTGACAGGTGCTGCAGCTGGGCTCCGACATCTTGCCACAGTACAAACAGGAGACTCCCAAGACGCCCCCTCACATCATCCTTCACTACTGTCTGTTCAAGACCACGTGGGACTGGGTCATCCTCATTCTCACCTTCTACACGGCCATCATGGTGCCCTACAACGTCTCCTTCAAGACCAAGCAGAACAACGTCACCTGGCTGGTTGTCGACAGCATCGTGGACGTCATTTTCTTGGTGGACATTGTGCTCAACTTCCACACCACCTTTGTTGGGCCGGCCGGTGAGGTCATCTCCGACCCCAAGCTGATCCGGATGAACTACCTGAAGACCTGGTTCGTCATTGACTTGCTCTCCTGTCTGCCATATGATGTCATCAATGCCTTCGAGAACGTAGATGAGGTCAGTGGCTGGTGGGAGAGGGGGGTTGTATTTTGCAAACTTTTTTAGTATAGTTGTTGGGTATTTTGAAGACATTACATACAAAACAGATATTTTGTCGCCGTCTTTAGTTAAGTTTATGGCTTTGCTTGATTTGGCATCAAAGTTTTTTATTTGTGCGTCTATGTATAATTTCCTTATGGTTATGTTGTAGAACACAATCAGTCCTATGGCAGAGGCTTAGATTTGCCAAGCATTACAAATGCTTAGATGTTGCTCATTGTTATCTATTTCTCTGTCCTTTCCAACAGTGCATCTATAAGATAAAATTCTTTGTTGAGGTCATAGTTCCCATAAAATCATTTCATGTGGCCTTATCTCTACATTTTCTCTACAAAATTTCTATTTATTTATAGCCTCTAGGCCTGAGGTTGGTTTCTGTCAGTGGTCATTATATTCAAGCACCGCTGGGTGTGTGGGTGTGTGCGCATGTGTGTGTGTGTGAGTGGAATCGGTGTGAGATCCTCTGAGAATATGTGTAGCATAACGCTGTGGCAGCGGTTCGAGGCCTAATATGTCACTCAGAAGCTCCTACAAGTAGTCCATCCCTAAGGGGTCTTGTGGCAACACACACACACACACACACACACACACACACACACACACTGCAAAGCTGAACTGCTGTGGTCATGCTTAAAAGCCTTGTTTATGGGCAGAGAACAGTGCCCTGGGTCAAGCATGTATTCGCAGATGCAGCACTTTGGCCCATTCTAGTCTTTCAACGTTTCAGCAACCTAACTGCTGACATGCCAGAGGCTTGCTAAACAGCTCTTGGTCAGGGATCTGTCGATCGAATAGGGAAGAGGAGCAGGTGATATAGGGACCAATACAAAGACCTTAAAGATGCACTGTGTGAAACATTCTGTCACTAAATCACCAATACAGTTCCTTTTTCAAATCTGCACTGTGGTATTTGTCCAGGGATAATGTTTCACAACAGTAGTTTATCTCAGCCCTTTCTCTCAAAGAGATCTACTCTATGTCCATGACTATGGGACTCGGCAAAATGGGTTTCTCCATCGCCATAACATCATCTACGTCTATAGTCCCATGTTTTTCAGTTGTAAATGCTTCTAGCTGCCATTGATCTAAAAATTTTACTCCGTACAGGTTTTTGTGCGGAACAGCTCTTTTCTCTATACTTTTCTTTTTCTATTTGTTCATGAATTTTATTTAAAATTAACTTCATTTCTGTTATCCGTTTATTTATTTTTTAGGCCATCTTTATATTATTTGACCGATTTGATTTGATCCCGCTGTTTATTTATGGCCATGCTCACTTCTTGTTCCTTTCTGTTCTTTTTCCTTCCTCATACCTCTGTTGTGTGCATGGCTACCTCTGTCCCCCTGCGTGTGTTCATGTGCGGGACGCCGGGATGGCGGAAGAACTGGAATCACCAAGCGGTCACTCAAGTAGGCTTTACTTTGGTTGGATCAGAGTGTGACAACAGCCACTATGGTAGCACTATTAATCAGGCCACAGAAACATAGGCACATGATGTACCGCACAAGCAAGCCAGACAACCAAGACACACTTTTTTTTTTTTTTACCTAATATAGACATACACACACAGCTGCATGGTTTAATTGAAGAAATCAATGATTTGACTTTAATTTGTATCGATGACCTTCTTGTCTTGGTTTTTAAATGCGGAAAATGTTGGATGCTCAGTGTGAGAAGATTAGTCAAATGAGAGGGAAATCAAGTTACATAGTTCACGTCTATGTCTATAAAATACCGTCTTGGAGTTGGTACTTTGAATCAAAGCACGCCGCGTCCCTACAGACAAGACCAAAGCAAATCCATCTCTTCAACGAGTCAATAAAGTCAGGGAGAATATATTCTCTTCCAGCTGTTTTGTGCAAACCCATGCCCCATCTGACTGCATTGATTAAAGACCACTGTTTATGTCTTTAAGGAGGTGTCAAAGAGACTGAAATGGCTCACTGGGAATGGAGCCAAAATTAGTAGTGGTTGTGATATACTAACCTAACCAAACATCTCAACTGTCACACGAATAGACAAGCACATTAACACACAACCACTGAAACAATTCTGTGTTTTTAAGCAAAACGGGATTTCCATTTACTATTTGTAAATGACTGAAAGTACAAGAGTCAGCTAAAATGGCATGGTATTCATAGTGCATTGCTACAAATCATGTCTACTGTCAAATTGTTGCCTGCTTGCAGATATGGTTGATAAATAAATGCGCACATCTCCATTGGGCGTTCTGAACCAGTCTAATCTGAGGCATAACGAAAGTCGGAGTCAATTATCTTGCTCCTTGCACATGAAACCCATTATACACTATCGATCAAACTTCATCTTGGTCCTGCTCTGAGTGGGTTATGTGACCACCACCTACTGTGTTGTAACTGGGCTGGACAGATTCATGGAGAGTGATATGTGAAATGAGAAACTGGCAAGCACTGTTGTTTGGGTGGCTCCTTCGATTAAGATTCGTTGGGTTTGACTGATTCCATTTCCAGGAAATTGGAGAAGTGTTAACTGACATATGACGTATTTATATGTCATAGGAAGTATTTCCAATTACAATGACGTGCTATGGTTAAAAGCAGTGTGCCACAATGATTGGAGTAACAATTTGTGATGTTTTCTCTTTGGTGTTTTCTTTTTATGTGGATGTTTTTAAAACTACCACATTTAAAGTATTATCTTTTTACAATGTGAAATTTCTGTGAAACTCTAAAAGACAAATATTCTCCTTTTTTTTTGCAACTTTTGTCAACCTTTCTCCCTTGCTCCTCGGTCCCAGGGAATCAGCAGTCTGTTCAGCTCTCTCAAAGTAGTCCGGCTGCTTCGATTAGGCCGGGTAGCCCGAAAGCTGGACCATTACATTGAATATGGAGCAGCAGTCCTTGTCCTGCTAGTGTGCGTTTTCGGACTGGCCGCCCACTGGCTGGCCTGCATCTGGTAAGCTATCATTGGCAAAATATAACTGTATTCTCTAATATAGGTATGTGCAACTGTAAATAAAACATGTTTACATAATTTTAATATGTTGCGGAATTTGGATAGGTGAGCAAAAGACAGCTATACTAATGTAAGGAAGCCCATGAGGGACTATTCAAATTAAAATGTAAACTTGAAAATGCAAATAAAATTTCACAAGAGCATTATTAACTTCCACATTTTAATGTGTTTTTTGAGACAAAATGTAAATGAAAATGCAATAATACCATTTGCATTTTCAAAGACTTAATTTTCAGTACTACGCTGTGGAGTGAACAAAATTCAAACGCAGTACGCGAATCAGTGCTAGGAGTCTATTGCATTTGCATTTTCCAGTCACCACGCTCTCTTTTGGACAGAATCTGAACATGCAGATGCCACCCATCAGTCCTCTCATTAAGGCCTGTTTTTAGTTTGGACCTCCTTCAGTCACTTAGTATGCACACAGTATAGTGTAAGCTGTGGCTAGTAGTACATCTGGTGTGTAGGGATATAACCAATTTGCCTATTTGAAGGCAACCTAATTTTGCAGATATTTGCGGCAGAACAGAGAAATATTGTATTGCAGAGTAGGTCTACTCCATTTCCATCGGACGTGTCTCCCGCACCAGCCAAGCTTATGTCATCGCCGCAGTGATGAACACTCAGTGTGGCTAACTCTTGAAAGACAAATGAACCTCATCTTAATAAGAAAAGTCCAAAACAAGCGCAACACTACCAATGGGCACATGTTAATAATACATTATTTGAACTATTAGGTGTGGACTTATGAAAA
The DNA here is from genome assembly GCA_036024795.1 of Galaxias rostratus. NCBI lineage: Eukaryota > Metazoa > Chordata > Actinopteri > Galaxiiformes > Galaxiidae > Galaxias > Galaxias rostratus. Next base: position 27,808 of record JAVQJS010066387.1, on the reverse strand, counting down.
CATTTGTCAGACAAAATGTGCAACATTTGTTTTAGGTAGCTGTGAAATCCTAACTAATGATCTGCCTAAATGAGAGGACTGATGGATTGTATTTGAATGTTCATGTTCTGTCCCAAAGAGTGTGTGGTAATTTGAAAATGTAAATGAAATGACAATGCTAATAACATAAAATAATACATTATATTTAAAAAGCGCTTTTCAAAACACTCAAAGACGCGGCATACAATCTGGAAAGTGATAATGGTATTGTGGAATTGCATTTACATTTTACATTTGCAAGTTACCATTTAATTTGAATAAAGTCCCTTACGGGCTTCCATAATAATGTATACATATTTCACACATGAACACATACTGTGTACATAAGTATGTATGTAGTACAGTTAAGGCTGTGGCTTAATGGGATGATGAACAATAACAAAATATTTTACCCTATCAGGTACAGCATTGGCGATTATGAGATCATAGACGAGGACACCAACATACTGCGCACCGACAGCTGGCTCTACATGCTGGGTGAGACAGTGGGAACGCCATACCGCTTCAACGCCAGCGGCTCCGGGAAGTGGGAGGGCGGGCCCAACAAAGACTCAGTCTACATCACTTCCCTCTACTTCACCATGACCAGTCTGACCAGTATCGGCTTTGGCAACATCGCCCCCACCACGGACGGGGAGAAATTATTTGCCGTGGCAATGATGATGATTGGATGTAAGTGCTGCTTTAGTTATGGTTGTTGTCTGGGGGTGTACTATTTTTATTCGAATGTCTTTGCTTTGTTGGGCAATTGCAAAGACAGAGCCATTCGAAATTTGTCACTGATTTCAAGTGTGTGTTGTCTTGGTTGCAATTTGACCACAACATTGCAGCAGTGATGGGCTGTTTCATTGATTTTAAAGCTAAGGTTTAACTACAAAACTCCCAGGTCTGCTTCTCACATCAAACTCTTAAAAAAATTATCTGTCATTTTAGTATCTTCTCATTCATTGTTTTAAATTATTTCCAAACAAATCCCCCTGACAAAAGGCCTTAATTGAGTTACTGTATTTAATTACCGGACATCCATCAAACAGTCAGATAAAATGTCCCAATTTCCACGGCAGATCATCGATTGTTTTGTTAAGCTATTACCTTACACATATATCTTGTGTTGACATAGGATATGACATGGATGAGATGACGTAGCCTGGTGTCTGCGGGACTCACACAATACACCATGTAGCACCTACATACACGTGTGACTGTAGGTAGCAGTTAGATTACAACACAGCCTGGGGGCAATAACAGGCACCGCTGCATTCATTTGGCACACCATGCAATCACTTTTCAGCCAGAGCTTTCTCGGCTTCGCTCTAGTACTGGTCTTCATGGCGAGAGACGTCTGTTGAGTACGGAGCCAGGCTCTGTACCTTTAGTTCATACAATGGGAATTCATGTGGGGATTTTATTCGTTGTGGGGAAAAGTTCTGTAACCATCCAATTGTCACACAATGAGATGTGTGAACCTGGAGATTAATTACAATACGGTGCGTTTCAATCCACCACGTTTCTTCCATAAAATATGGATGCATTGCCACTGTTCTATTTTTACAATCTGCAGTGGATCGGTGTTGGCAGCAGAGGATCACACCATGACAGGGAAAGGGGGGGGGTTATACATGTCCTGTTGCCGTGGCAACGCTGGCCTGGGGCATTCATTTTACAACTATCTTTAAAGTACTTTCAAAGGAGCCAGCTGCTTCAAATGCCAAATGTAGAGCCTTGTGTTATTTGAAACATTTCTCATGATAGATTTACAATGTACAATACATTTACAATTTACAATACAATGTAGTAAATAAACTTTGAAATATGAGAGGATTTCTGTGATTCTGTAGAAAATACTGTCACTAAGAATGGGACAAAATAATTAATGAAAATAAAAATTAAAATCACGGAACTTTTCCTTGTGCCGGATTAGGTAGTTTAAGCATCTGAAATATGGCTGACCATGTGAAAATGTCCTGCATTACAGCATCTAGTCAACAAATAATAGTATTAATAACCCCAAATAATACATTCAGTAAGTAGCTGTTCTTTTTTGCAAATAGGTTTGGTTAAATTCTCCAGACATTTTTTTCTCTATAGGTTAAACACATCGAATGAAGTCAGTGATGGTCAAATAATTCTGAGATTTTTTTGTTTTACAAACGCACCTTATTGTGTTTCTGCGGTACCTTCAACTTGGTAAGAAACTGGGTTTTTAATAAAAAAGTGTGGTTTATAAACAATGAGCTATGCAATATCTTTCTCCTCAACCCAGCAACGTAGCGTCAGTAGTTAGTATTACAAACTTTTCCTTTAAAATAGTTTGTGCACAGACTTTAATTTATCAGCAAAATAGGTCAGCAAGACTACACAGGAAATTGCATCCAAGTTGAGTCTAGACCATAATTGACACATACAAAAAGGCAGCGATGTGGACACGCACACGCACACACACACACACAGTTAGCTGGATTGCTGTCACCTTCTGACAATCAATGATAGGTCTAGGTTGCTTGTTTCCTTTCACTTTCCGTTGCATAGCTCATTAGGGATTTATTGGAAGGAGAGCAACACACACACACTGAGCGATCCTCTGATGTCTTTGATCCTGACATTCACTCCAGGTGGTGTCATCCTCCAAGCCAACCAGCCTGGCTTACTTCCAAATGACACACATGCACAGTATGCAGATCGCATGCTGGGCATTTGATGATTTGTGCAGTAGGTACTTCAGATAATGGCGCTTCTTGTAAGTGATAATGACTTAATTCAATAATGAAGTTATTGTATGATAATCCAAAATTATCTGAATTGATGATAAAATAAACGTTATTTTCTCCACAGAAACAGTATTTGACATTTTAGCACAAATGCATGTAATGCACAGCAAATTAAATACCATCAAAGACAATGTCAAATAACTTTTATATAAAATTAAATGAATAATGAGGAACTACAAAATAGCATTACCCTCTTCAAATTATTTTATTCTTTGTTGTGTGATTGGGTAGTTTTTTAGGGCTTTATTTTCACAAAGTTGGTAAAGCATAATACCTAGCCTAGCTATCTAGTTTCCCAGTGTAAGACATAAAAATACTGGCAAAAGCCCAGTATACCTGTATAGAGGTGCCGCTGAAGACGGGACAGTTAGAGATGGATTTAATTATTTCTGTGTGAATATATATATATATAAATTCTTTTTTTTGCCTATGTACAGCCAGTTTATGGTTTATATATAACATATAAACTATGATTTGGTTTCTCTGATTTCTGCCCTTACTGTGAATAAGTCATTTCCTATCGCTTTCCATAGTTTTGACAAAGAATGTTTTACCTCTTGTAAGAAGGCTTGTGTAGCAAATACACACTTGTTTTATTGTCTTGGTGTTGAATTTTGTTTCAGGTAATGTATGGATTTTGAAGTAGTTTTTCTCCTTGATTAAAGTCACCTGGGAGGCACTTCATTAGTTGGAACGTGTTTCAGCTGGGCTGGCGCAGCTGGCATATTATCCCTTGCTAGTTGAGTGTATCTGATGAGATTAAATGGGGAGGAGAGTACCATTAAAGAGACTGGAAAACGGTCTGGGGTTGATCCTCTTTATTTGGTTTCACAGAAGAAACATGTCTGCATTAGAAAAAGAATCAACATAGTTAATGGATTACAATATTTCCGTCAATAGATATTGCTGCTAGCTTCTCCTGTTGAGAGACAGAAAGAACTGTCAAAATTACTGGTGGGTGTATTTTTGTGAGCAATGGGGAGTCTGAAAGAAAAGACTGCAATGGAGAGACTGAAAAAAAAAGAGTCGCGTGGGCCTTTGTAGCACCCAATCTCCACCATCAAACGGATTGGATGACATGCTGGTAGCGATTTAAAATTTTGGCACACATGCCTTCAAAGCAGGCAGTAAGGGGTGCTGGTAAATTATCTACTGAAAGAACATACAGTGAAGGGGTCTGCAAATGTACTATTATAAGATAAAAAAAGATCAAATATTAAACTTATGATGTTAAAAGGTGTGTGTCCTTTGTTGTGGAACACACATTAAGTTAGCGTATTTATAAATAGAAGGCATTCTCATGTCTTAAGTAGCCTAGCTGTTAGAAAACTTGTTCTAGACCAGCGTAAAGCTACAGTTTCAAAGCTTGAGGCAATAGGCACCAGATTGATCTCAACCAAGGTATCACCTAACAGATGATTGCAGCAATTAGACTTTCTAGTTCCAAAGTGCTGTGCTGTTAGTGGTGTTATATATTCCGCACAATATGGAAAGTTATGTTCGCTTGCTAATGTAATTTTTCCATAAAACACATTTGTGTGCGTGCGTGTGTGTGCGCGCGCGCGCCTTATTAATACCCCACATACGTGATTAATTTAATTTCAACTGGTCTCATAATTCAAGTCCAATTCATGTTGCATAATTTGTTGAAAAATTAAAAAATTCTCAAGAATGACAAACCACCTCAAATAAGTATTATTTTCACACCGGCACATATTTTTTCTTAACCAACTCTACTTATCTTTCTCAGCCCTGCTGTATGCCACCATCTTTGGAAATGTGACCACCATCTTCCAGCAGATGTACGCCAACACCAACCGCTACCACGAGATGCTGACCAGTGTCCGTGACTTTCTTAAGCTCTACCAAGTTCCAAAGGGCTTGAGTGAAAGAGTCATGGACTATATTGCATCAACCTGGTCTATGTCTCGGGGTATAGATACTGAAAAGGTATCTCAAACTGTAAGCCAGACATTCATTACCTTGCATGTTGTGCTTTTGTCTTTATTGCCTTGCATGTGATGGCTTAATGTAAGCATGTGGCATGGGATGTGTTTGACTTTAGGTACGTTTGCATCGCTACTCCGTTTGCTATGTGTTGTAAAATGTGAAAGAGACCAACGCGCTTGTTACTTTTGTGTTATGAGGAGGTTGTGTTTCCTAGAACATTATGAGCAGGAAGACGGGGGTCATTTGGGACAACATTACTTTACGGAACAGCAATCTGATAAATACTAAAATACTGCTTTGACATCCTTTGTCAGGGATAAACAAAAGCAGAATTCAAATTCGACATGCTTCATGAATTCTGTCAACGTTTAGATCCAAGAACTCCATGGAGACCCATGTTCTAATCTCCATGGTACACTCAAAGTCATTACAATATTAGACAATTCTTATATTGCTGGGATCTGGAGCACAGACTGCAATTTAACCGATAACATTCTTTAGTAAAAAAAAAATTTGTCATAGATAAAAAAAAAATGTAATCACTACAGACATGTCGAACAGTTCTGTTACGAAACATGGTAAGACCATATTAGTATTTTTAGTATTCAAGTCTACGTTTACTTCCAATTGTAAATGTGAAGACTGGGTTTTAGAGTTTTTAACTATAAAATAAACCCGCTGCTAGAACTATAAACTGCTTTACAAATCCCATAGCAAACTGCAAAAAGATTCTATCCTTCATACAAACTATTGGAATAAATGAACTCAAATGTATACAATGTTTTGAAATACAAAGCCTTTGACTTGTTCCCTGTCCTGATAGCTTGCAATCAGTAAATCAGACTTTCCTTGACATTGGTTTATGTGATTGATTTCTTGCTCTCTGGGGTGAAAAGTCAAGTGTATCGTTAAACGTTCAAAAAAGCAGAGCAGCGCTGTTCTGTATCCCTGTGGTGATGCAATCAGAGACCGGATGGTTGAACGGTTGGGTGGAGAATTCATAAATGAAAAAGAGGAAAGAAAGCTCCTTAAGATGATTCCCCTGCTAACACACAATTGTTGCTGAAGAGTTGACAAATTTTTACTAATTCACAGATTCACAATCTTGCATGTGCATATCGGTTTTCATATCAATGAATCATAACATACATTTAATGCTCATTCTGAAACTGTTTTACGTTGCGGATGCCATGTAAATAGGGACACATGATACAACAACGTGGCACCTCTTCAAATATTTCCTGGGCGTTAGTCGTCTAACACTAAAAGGAAAGCATCTGGAATTCTGCAGCCTTTCATCATATTCCCTCATCTGCTTTAGTGGCTGATTGCTAATTAGCTTGCTACGTCCCTTCAGCATCTCTACAGTTCTACTCCGTCCCCCAGTTAACGCTCCTAAAAATAAACCCATAATCCACTCAGAGGTTGAAAATGGTCTTGCAGGTGGTGTCATATTTCCAAAAGGGATTCACAGTAGGAAAACCGAGCACACAAGCATTTTAATTTGCCACTGCAGGCAGAACGGTATCCTATTGTTCCTGGAGCACACAATGCTTCCCGGGTTAGTGTGGTTTTTCAATGTAGCAGGCTGAAATGTGAGAAAGAACAAGGTATGCCATGATTTTTTCACTGCAATGTTGCACATATCCAACCTATTAGCATTATAGAGGAGAAAATATTGCCAAACTTCTAGAAATATAGGGCGAAGAATTGCAGTGGGTTTGAGAAAGTTAAACTTCCTCATGTTGTAACAGTATACAAAAGACACTCATGTCTGTAAGGGGGATTTTCTTTTGTTTAACCATGTCAAAATAAATATAATAATTTGGTTCAACATAAAAAAAATTTAATCAATTTGTGTGTTGTAATTTGAAAACACACCTGATTAGTTTTGTGGTTGTTACCTCTTTCTTTCCCTCCTTCTTTCTCACCAGGTACTGCAGATATGCCCTAAGGACATGAGAGCAGATATCTGCGTGCATCTTAACCGCAAGGTTTTTAAAGAGCACCCTGCATTTCGGTTGGCGAGCGATGGGTGCCTTCGCGCCCTAGCCATGGAGTTTCAGACTATTCACTGCGCCCCAGGGGACCTTATTTACCACGCAGGTGAAAGTGTGGACAGTCTTTGCTTTGTTGTGTCCGGATCACTGGAAGTCATCCAGGATGATGAGGTGGTGGCCATTTTAGGTAAGTCCATAATATTTTAAGGTTGCAAAAACATTTGCATAATCTTATTAGCATTTACAGTAAGTTATTGATGTATTATTAGATAACTTAATACAAATGATTTAGTAATTTATCCCCATTGGACAAATGTAGCATTTATGAATACAAGCCAACATACTTTAAAGCAACTACAGCAACTTTTTATATCAACGTTTTTTACAATACATTTATGAAAGCACATTGTAATGTCTGAGAGAATGAAAGACTTTGCAGTTCAGATCAGTCCTCTTCGATTTTCAAAATGTAAAACAAATTTTGCCTCCCACTGGGTCCGCTCTCCGTAAACCTGTGACAAATTGCTTTATAAAAAAGCGTCACTAAATCAGGAACAGAAGCCCATACTTGGAGTATAGTCGTTCATCGCGCTTGGAATATGCAATGACCGCGAATTCTGCTCGTCTTAATTGCAATGGTTGGGGAATAATTACACTAAACAAACTGTAGGGGTCACTAAAATCACCTCCAACTGAACTGGTCCCTAGTAACATTCAGTCAATGCTATAGCGTGACATTGTTTTCCATATCATATCCTGCTGTTTTCTTCTACCTTAAAACAGCACTTTGAGTCTGTTTTAAGTTCTGTGTAGATATTTGCCATTTCAATTAACACCCTCCCCTCCTTCCCCATGATTGCTTCCAAAGGTGATGGATGATTCACACTGGCCTAACCTGACATGGTGGTGTAGCATCATTGACCTGCTATTGGTTGCTTTATAGATGGGATCAATTACTTTGCTAGGCTGATAGTGTTGTCAAAGGTGCACAGGATCCTCAGAAATGGATGTGAAACTGCCCCAGCTATGAATCAAGATGTTATTAAACTAATGGTGTTGTTTTGCCATTAAGTCAAATAGCAACCATGCGCATAATTTACATTTGCTTTATGGGTTGAGACTTATGTTGTGTCCCTTTTAGGGGATTTTTCTTGATTGAAATTCTGGTGCTGTGACTGGACGAATCTTGAAGGGATTATTAGAATATGGAGCTTTTTAAATATATGACTGCAACACGAACTAAAATATGTTTGAATTGTTAACTTTCCGAAGACATTCATCACAAAATGGTCTGTCCTGTCCTTTTTGCACAGGTAAAGGAGATGTGTTTGGGGATGTTTTCTGGAAGGAGGTAACGCTTGCTCAGGCCTGTGCCAATGTGCGTGCATTGACATACTGTGACCTGCACGTCATCAAAAGGGATGCCCTACAGAAGGTCCTGGAGTTCTACACGGCATTCTCAAACCACTTCTCACGAAATCTGCTGCTAACGTACAACCTGCGGAAAAGGGTGATTTGTTCTCGTCCATTTACCTTAATATCATATCAGGGTTACCGTGAACTTAAGATAGAGGGCAACTGAAATTGGAAGGAAATCACTCTTTAAATAGACAATAGAAAATGTGTACATTGACATCTTCTGCATTGGAAACTATACCAAGTAGTTTACTACAAAGTTGGTGTTTGAGCTGGAATGTAGGCGCAGACAAAGCAAGATCTTTTCTAATACAGTCTTTGTGGGAGAGGTGGGCCAAGAGATCAAAAAAGGTTATCTGAAAATGATAATTGTATAGAGCCAAGCTAATAATCTATCATACATCCCTCTGCCAATATCTTTGAACAGACAGCTAGACTAACCCAAAAAATCTGTTTGGAATTGAGTATAAAATTAGATTTAATTCAACAGGATAATTCACCAAAGAAAACAGTTTAGTATAATGAAGTACAGAGTATAATTTTAAAGAAGCTTAAACACTTGCACTGTTATATAAATAAATATCCAGTACACTTCCCTGTCAAATAACAAACTAGTGCAATGATTTTAGCTTCCATGTGAAACAACATTATTGTACTTAGTTGGACGTAATCATCTGAGTATACCTTTTCCCAGTACAGTTCCCCCAACCATCATGGTTTGTAAATAATGCACAACTGTATACATTGACGATCTTTGTCTCTTCTGATAATGTGTATTTGCAGGGATGTGCATACTATGTGTTCCTACGTCTATGCCATGCTAGCATAACAGTTCCCAGACAGGAAAAAAGTCTTGTCTATGAAATATAGCAAATATTTGTACCTTGTTTGATTCTGGTTGCTAAAATATGCCAACAAATTATTAATTTAAGTTCAATTGCCTCTTGTTATTGTCTACTTCATTTTGGTCATCTATTAATAGTGTAGAATGCTCTTTTCCACGTTCTGTATATTCATTTAAATAGAACACTTGGCATAAAGGCCAGTTTTTCCCCATGCTCATTATTCCGCAGATGTGATGAACAAAAGGATAGCACACACTGATTCGGTCATGTTGATTTTTGTCTAGACACTGGGAAGACGATACAAGTGTTGATGCAAATCAAGCCTTTTTTTGGTCCCGTTTTTATCTAGATTGTCTTTCGGAAAATAAGCGATGTGAAACGGGAGGAAGAAGAACGTCTCAGACGTAAAAACGAGGCCCCCCTGAATCTCCCACCGGACCACCCTGTGCGGAGGCTTTTCCAACGCTTCAGGCAGCAGAAAGAAGCCCGCATGGTGGTGAACCGTACCGACCCAGGTGATATTGAAAGAGGTTCTGTGTATGTGGAGCCCATCCCAGTACAGGCAGCCATCGCAACCACCAGTATCGTCACGGTAACAGAAAGCCCAGCAACACCAATTCCCTCCATCTCCATCTGCTCCTCCTCTGGCTCGCCCAACTCGCTCGTTTCTGACAAGGGGAAGCTCAAGGCACCGTCTCCAGGTGCCTTTGTAGGTTGTCGGTCGGCTGAACCACCCAAGGTCAAAGGTTGGGGTCGCTTCAAAGAGTCCATGGCCAAAGCCGAAAACTGGAATACAGTTTCCAAGGCCGAATCCATGGAAACCTTGGCGGAGCTGACAGCTGTTCACGAGTCTCAGGTTTTGCTGAAGAAGACTGACTCCTGTGACAGTGGCATCACTAAAAGCGACCAGCGCCTGGACAAAGTGAGCGACAACAACTTCCGCCCCGTCTCCCAGGAGCGGAGTCCTATCCTACCGGAGGGCCGGCACACCTTCTACCCCATCCCAGAGCAAACACTTCAGGCCTCGCTCTCGGAGCTCAAGGGGGAACTCAAGGGGGACCTGAGAGACCTGAACATGCGGATGTCCTGTCTGGAAACCCAGCTTGCAGAGGCGCTCCGGCTCCTCCAAATCAGGAGCGTGGCAGACTCACCCCCAACGCAGCAGTTTGATATCTCAAGGCCCACTTCCCCCGAGTCGGACAAGGACGACATCTTCTTGTAGGAATAAACAAAGGGAGAGTTATTGAACTTTGTAAAGATGGTAACAAAACCTGAGTAATGACTCAAACAAAGAAAGCCAAGTAAGACTTTTCCCATCGTTGCCTGTAGCTGCATAGACTGATGCAAGCAACACTCCCATGAGAAGAGACAATGATATGTATTTAATGATGTTGCAGTAGGTTACAAAGAAACACTGGGGCTATAAAGTATGAGTCTCTACATAGTGGCCTGTAGACTACCAGTCAACTGATGATATGAGACTGAAAACGGACCGTCGAACCTGCAACAAGAAACACATGCACGGTCAAAATAATGTCTGTACATCTTACCTTATGTATGGAAGTTTGTTTAAATTATTTCAACAATGTCCGTACGTTTATTAGTCAGATAGGATAGGCTTAGTATGCACGCAGTAGAGTTTCATCATTTATCTGCTTGAATGCATCTTAGAAGGGTACAATATATTGTCCATTAGGACTAGTAAAAAAAGCTCTGGACTGTCCTTCAATTCAATGAGTTCAATGTAATGACTACATTTGTCAAACAACCCACATAGACAATGGCACCATTCAATGTGTTAAAATTATTGGCTCTATTGGGAGGACATATTACATGAATTCATGCTAAAGCAAAAACAAATAATTTGAAAGATTTCGGTTATGGGTTCGTTTACTATACCGTGACAGAATCATTTTAATCCACAACACTGCTTGTCAATGGGAGACTGAACCGAAACCGAAAGGTTTTCTTATTTATTTTACAGTAGCTAAAAACATCCGGTCAAATGATTTTCTTAGGCTTGTATAAAAACTATTTCACATTATTTCCACAAGATTCTTCTTTGTCCAGATAGAATGCATGATTGACCAAGCACAGTGTTGTTGCATTTGTGCCAGTACGGGTCTTTTCATACTACTCGTAATATCCCATTTGCCTAAGGTTAAAGCATAGATATGAATGTACATGTACTTGAATTGTATTTCTTTGCTTGAGTCCATTTACAATAATGCAATAGCATGGATGGTTCTAAGAAATGTTTCTCCGCCAGTGTGATTTGGGCCTGCTAAGGTGACACTACAACAGCCTGACAGAAATGATTACTCAAGACACGATGGAAGATAATTATACGTGATCATGTCAAACAAAATACGTCACCTTCTTGACATAATCAGCGTTGCCTCCTCTCTGAAGCATGAAGTGCCTGCTGTGGGTATGTTGACACTTTACAGAAATGGTAAAAATGATTTTAATTCTTTATTAGAATGTAGTTTCTGCCTTTAACTTTTTATTTTTTAAGTTTTTACACTAATCAAAAGTGATGTGCAAACAAATTACAAGCAAGATGTTTTTGCAAGCAACAAAGTTGCTTTATTCCCATCCTCCACAGAAGTCATGTGTAACATGTCAATACCTCATTCTGAATCTGCTACTTGCCCTTTTCTCCAGCAGAACATTATTATGATGCACCACTTATGACCTTGTATATGAACTCTTTAATGTAGTCATTTGGTTGTGTGGGGATTGGGGAGTTGTGTCTATTATAACCAATTTTAGTGACCAAATAATTCTGACATCAAAAGGTTTGTCTGGAGTAAATATAATCATTATCAATTAAAAACATTTTTATTTTTTTATTTTTTATGTCTTCCTAATTTATTTGACATCACCTTAGATTGAAGTTAAAAAAGGCTCGAATGTTTTTAACGGTTTAAAAAATAAATAAAATAAGACTATGATGTTTTGGTTCTTAGTGGGGATTTTAGTGTTAAGTTTAATACCAAAACTGCATGCCTTTCCTTCCCCAGCTATTATCTGAGGTTGTGAACTAAAAACCTAAACGCAGTCTCTGGTCCAGCGTTTAATCTCAACTAATAACCACCAGTGTTGGTAAAGGTTCAAATGAAATAGGTCTGAAAAGAATATCGACTCTCAAAATGTCTTCAGTTTTACGCAGTCTGTAGCTAGAACAAAATGTTTCCCTTGGCTAAAGATTATACTACTGTTCCAATGCCAATACTTTGATGTTTTAATTAGTATTGATATGCATTTCATCCTGCCATTAAAAAGCATGCAATATTAGGTATTGTGCCTTTAGAAAAAATACACAATCCTTGTCTTGTCCTGCACTAAATCAAAAAGTCAGTTATGTTTGCACTTGGCACAAACTAGCATGAATATAGGAAATCGAAAATGAAACTAACTATTTTTATGGTCAGCAAAAGGGAGCTGCCTTGGGGTACTACATTACATAAATCATTTTCAAATGTCATCTTTATTGTGTATGACTATTGATGTGATAGACATCCAATTATTTATTATAATAAAATGATATTGCAAGCACAATGGGAAAACATCTGTAAGAAAATGTAATATAATGTTTATAACAATAAATATTTTATACGGTTTGGTTGTTGAGGGGTTAATTTAATATGAAGGTGCAAGTGATAACAGCCACAACTACCAATTACTTTAAATTGCTCAATGTAGATGAGTCTGTTAGATTCTCTCACGCCTAGTTTTAGTTTTTACTTTGTTTAAACAGTGCTTGTCTTTCTCACATCTGATTAAGTTGTGGACCTCTTCAAGCAACTGTTAGTGATTTCTGCATCAAGTTAACATGCTCTTTTTAATAGCTTAATGCATTTCTCAAACTTTTGTGATGTCTTTTTTAATTATTCAGCAAATCAACAGGTAATTGAAAACAATTGCCAATGGATTCAATGACTGTTTGGCCCTGTGCTTAAGTCTGTGCACTTACATATACCCAGCAGATAACCTTTCACTCCATAATTAGAAAGTGACTCAGGGGGTTTCAGGTGTCCATTCCATGCCGATCTGAGCAAAGCAGTACAGGAAGGCCAACATGGGCGGTGCAACTGTGTACCAGCCTGTAGAGAATATGAGAAAGAGAAGAGACAGAGAGAGACATGAAAAAAATACATGATTTCTCAGAATACTTTTCATAGCAGTGATTTAAATTGTTTGTATGCCACACAGTCCTGTACTCTGTAGAAACTGCCGCTACAAACAAAATAATCACAGTCACCATCAAATACCATACAAAATCAAACTTGTGGTACTGGCCTTGCATTGCACACTATTGTGCAGGGGGTATTACATCCAAGCAAGCAATAATATAGCAACACAACGCTGCTTACCAGTCTGAGATGTAAATAGATTAAAAACAAATATGAAGATGGGGGGCCTGACTAAGCTGGAGAAAAACAAAAGAGGAGAGGGTGTAATCAATTGTAGCCAATTTTATTTCTTGGTCCTCTCCCTGACGCACAAGACAGGCAGTCAGACCCCAAAGCTCATTACAATTCCTGATAAAGCCATTATGTTAGACAGGCAGAATGAGATGAGCAGACATCCTTTTAGGACCTGCACCCAGGGACTGTGTGTCTACCTTAGTCAGACTGCAACACCAATCCAGGAAGAGGGAGCAATATCATTTGTCAACGGAACATATTTCTTAATGCATTTTCCTCATTGCTTCTTCACTAAAGTGAAAACACTTTCTCCAGAGGCTTGACATCATTGTAAATCCGCCTTTTAATTTAGATTTCCGAACCTTTCCCCTCCTAGCCGCTTAAGTGGAGAAGGCGTTATTACTTGGGCTCGACATTGCTCACCTCGAACGAAGACCCGCTCCCAGAAGACCAGGCCGACGTGGGTGCCCCCGAGGAACACGAGGTTGGACAGGATGAGCATGGCAGTGGAGAAGGCATGGAGGAGGGCCACACATCGTCTCCTCACCATGGCAGACAGACGGCTCTCCTGAGGAGGGGAGTGGCAGACATTCCATTAGGATCGGTTTGCACTGGCTCAGTACAAGGGGATCGATGCTTACCTAGTTATAGCTGCGGGGTGTTGTTTCAGGAAAGATAATTGACCAAATTCAGTCAAACTATTTGGATTACAGAGCAAGACTGGTATTCCAATACATTTCTTTTAAAAACAAATCTATACTATGTTGCGACTAGGTGTTATTACCTTACAAATCAACAACGTTATTTAACATAATATATACCATAATTCAAACAAACTCATGTCAAGTGACTCACGATGAAGGGGTAAACATAGGAGGACGTTAGGAGAGTCTTGGAGGCGTTCTCCACCAGAACCCCAGCCCAGTTCATCAGGGCCCAGTATCGCAGGTAGTCATGGCCACCATGCCAGAGGCATACAAACCCGAAGGCTATGCCAGTGGACAGAACCTTGCGGAGGGGGCCGTGTCGGGAACCGCCCAATGGGACGTAGATATATCTGGAATAGAACCGTAAGGTTGGAATTGGTGAAGCTTTTAATAGGATATAATGTGTAATTTTTAGATATATCCGTGTAATCCGTTTTAAAGACGGATATTAACAATCTGAATTGAACAAATTACCTTAACTAATCAATTAATTCCCTGGTCTCTTAAAAGTAAAATGAATGTATTTATCAAAGGTGTAATGTTTTTTTGTAACAAAAGGATTTAAGAAATTTTGCCGTAAAATACGCTATCAGCTGAGAAGAGGGGAGAATTCCCCTCCCTGACAGCCTCTGATAACCATAAAGTACCAGCAGCATCAATAGTTCAAGCGCCAACAACTATACAGTGCATCCGGAAAGTATTCACAGCACTTCACTTTTTCCACATTTTATGTTTTCCAAAAATGGCCTTATTAAAAATAATTAACAAAGAAATCACACATTTGTAAGTCTTCACAGTCTTTACTCAATTCTTTGTTGATGTACCTTTGTTTGTTGATGCAACTTTGGCAGCAATTACAGCCGTAAGTATTTTTTAAAGTGATGCCACAAGCTAAGGTATGCCTATCTTTGGACAGTTCCAGAATTTAATACGTTTTGGAATGAGGCCGTAACATAACAAAAGGTGGAAAAAGTGAAGCGTCGTGAATACTTTCCGGATGCACTGTACTACTGACATAAATATTGATCCCAATGCTGCAGACCTAATTATCTAAGCCTTTATGTGCGGCTGATCAATGCGTGCAAATGATGAGCCAGTGTTTTGGTAGCCCTAAATAATAATATACGTTTTTTGGAATAGTGAAAACAACACCACCACTACCACGGTGGAATGGTAGAGACACCTGACTTTAATCGGGGTTCTTTGAAGCTGAGATCAAAGGAACTGTGTCAGCGATTAAATGACTGTGCATACATAATTTTGATCCTAACTGTAAAAGAACTAATCATCCAGAAGCCCAATAGTTAAAGGTATCTCTGACTGAAACAGGAAAGAAGTCAATATTTGGGGGCGTAAATATCCATGCTCTGCCTGTTATTTATTGCAGTTCCTTATCGGGCCCCCGTGGTCCTAATCCTGCTGAGTGGTACACCATTTTCGAGGTAAACAAATCAATCAGCCCAGAGGCTGTGCTGCGTCCATTTCCACTAAGCGGGTTCAATTAGAGCAAAAATGATTCTGAACTGGCCAATTAGTATACCCGCCATTTCCTCCCAGGGTTGAACATCTCCCAAAAACAAGAATTCATGTTTAATGAATTCAGGAGTGGTATGGGGGAAAGCCATATTAGCTGGGCCAAAATACAGAGCGCCACATGTTTTAGAATAGCAAAGTAAAGAAGCAGCAGGCTGAGAGCCATCTACAGTGGCCCTAAAGAGACGAGGCGGGAGTGAGTCATCTGGGCGACAATGTTTAACACCTACGCATGCCTCCTCTTTGCCACGCGATTTAAAGCCCATTCAAAGTCCATCTCATTTTAAGCAGGTGGACCGTTTCACGAGACAAAGGGAACGTTGTTCTTAAGGAGGCCGTTCAAGGGCTCTTCATATTAAGACACCCACAAATAAAGATTAGGATACACTCGGAATTATAAAGGTACACTTACATTAACGTCTTAAAGTATTTAAAAGTTTATATAATAATGAATACAGTTTAATGAAGTGTTACATTCGATCAGTCGTTCGTGGGCTAATATTATAGTCTAAAGCAGTAGCAGGTGGATTTCAAAGAATTACAGATCAATGGATAGATAATCAGGTTAAACATAGTCCGGCCTTTTAAAAGTAGTAGCACCAAGGCACACCTGTATGCCTACTTAAAGTCAAATAAAGCTCCAATGCTTAAGTCTAATTCAAATGCCAAAGCAGAGAGTTAAATCTCAAGGGAGTGATTGATTTAATGTGTTACCAGCTAGCTAAAAAATGGCTGTAATTAAGTTTTCACAAGAATAACATTAATTCACATGGTTCAGTTTGAAATATAGTTGTTTAGACTTTATGCAAAGAAGCAAAGTATGTGCTCTGTTTTGTTAGTTTTCCTAAGTATATTGGGGGACTATTTAAAATATTTGTTTTCTGTAGAAATGTGTAGTAAACCACAGTGACTGTAAAAAAAGGTATGTCTCTATACGTCAAAAGAAAAAAACTGTTTATGACTAGACAGGAAACCAACGTGGAATATTTTTATTCCACTCCATCTCTCTCTCTTTCTCTCTTGCACCTGTCTACAACATATTGCAGGTGCCCTAGGCCAGCAACCAAAATCCACCCGGGTAAATTATGAAATTCATCCTTTTTGTCTGTCATTGGCAGTACAAACGCAAATAAAGCAATCTGTTGTGCATCTGCTACATATGCGCATATTCATTAAGATGGCCTTTTGTCAACTTAAAAAGAGGAGGAAAAGCTGGTAAAGCAAAACAATAAGGTAATGCGCTCACGTAATAATGACTACACAGAAATACAGCATCCTTAGTTTATTATTATGGGGCGCAGAGGATAGGAGCTTCTAGACCATCAGCTATTACATGCTCATTTCAATTTGCATAGCAGTCCACAATTTCGAAGACTTGATTAAGGGCCTCTTACCTTATTAGCCAACAATACAGCCCCTCATCAAAATACCTAAAAATAGAAAATACTGACACGTTACAGGCGTTCAAATATAACAAACCAAATCTTGTTCTCGACAACACCTAATGTAAATAGTTATCTTGCTGAATTATTGTTTTAAGCCCTAAGACATTTTTGTGAAACCTTACAAGTGTAGCAGTTTCCAAAATGGGCTTAATTAGCCTTAACAATTAGCAGTTGATGAGATACATTTTGTGACATTGACGACTGTGACAGAGAGTTTTCACCTCCACATTCCCGTGAAGCTGTACATAATGCTGACACAACGAGGCAGCTTTGGCGGGACCAGGCCGTCCAGAGTGGCCAACATGGAGGGCAACCCAAACAGGACCAGGTACTTGACATAGAAGAACTGCACCAGAGCCAAGGCCAATCCACCTGTTGCGTGGTGGACAGGCACAAAGATAGACACTTAAGAGGAGAGCAGAAAGAAAACTATTCAAATTATGACATGAATCTGTACTTGGGTAATATAGAATTCCAAAGCAATTTACATTCAGGCGCACGCACCCATATGCACACACACACTCACAGTCTCGTCAAGAGAGAGCATAACAGAATAGCAAAAATAAGTCCTGATACTGCTAAACTGGCAGCATTAGCATTTCAATGAAGTATTCATGAGTCCATGGATTTTGAATAGAAATTATAGTTCTGTCAGAGAAAACACAAAACATTGCTTTCCCCCCACACACAGGCAACACACCTACCCAAAGCCCAGGGTGGAAGCATCTCCAAGTAGGTCTGATTGGCCTGGATGCAGTGCATGTACATGCTGTGGATCATGTACTCGGCAATGAGCCACCACAAGAGCACCCTCCCAGCTTTGGACATCCACAATAATGCTTTACAGCCACTATCGTTGCCTTCTGGGGCTCTCTGTATCTGAAAGTTTGGACCCAGGAATCACTTTCAATCACAAAGATATGTAGGAGTTTCACTATGGTGCTTGACTATTGGCAAAATGAGAAGGCCAGTAGGACCAAGAAATTGGCGCAGTAAACTTCAAGACATTCAAATCAAACCTATTAAAAGCTGTCTTGGTCATAATAGTCGATTGATGAAATTGCGAGGGTAGTAAAAGGAAGAACATAAGTAAAATCATCTTTCAACTATTTTGAATTGCTTGTTAAATCTTTCAGCCTGTGTGCATCGCTGCAACGTCTTCAAGCCCACCGCATTTTAGACACAGCCATCTGAAGTGAGCTGAAAGCACTTTGCTCTAGAGCCGTGGCAATCAGTCTCCCTAGCAACAGTAAAAAAAACAAAAAAACAATGGCACTTTTATGCCGGACTTAGTCGTATCTGCATCGCTCACCTGTTGTAAGTAGTCCTTATACAAGATGATGGGTCCGTTGTAGAACAGTGGATGGTAGAAGGAGTAAGCCACTAACCAGCCCAGCTGTGACAGTCCTCCAGACTCCTGGGGGTGCCAACAGTGCTCCAGACTGAAACTGATGAACCGCAGGCCGCAAACAGCCAGACAGAAAAGTAAGAGATAGTACTCCTCCTCAGTGTCATACCAACTTCTCTGTGTGAGACAAGAGTGTTAAAAGGTTAGAACATTAAACTGAATAAAAAAGCCTGTGTTGTTTAAGGCGGGTGTGAGTCAAATTTATAAAAAATAAGAATATGTTTCAAAATGAATAAATGTTAACTGTTATTTCCTATTATCAATTAATGAAATCCAAAGTGAGCAAAAATAAAAATGTAAAGCAAATAAACATTAAGTATGACCACGCTTTGCTTTCAAATCAGCACCCCCTGCCTAAAACATATGCACAGTACAGTAAATAACTAGTTGATGCTCATTTATTGTTATAATTATGTTCAGATTTGGTACAGAGTAACGTCATGTGCTTGAATTAGTTACTGATATGGAAGTATGCTGCAAGTATAATTTGGACACTATAGAAACATTTATCTTTGTAATAAGGGGGTATACGTGTAGTCTGAATTTATTATATTTTGTGGTTTGCTGCAGGGCCAAGTGGCACTCCTACAAACGCCAGAAGGCTGGAGGGAAAAATAGAGCTGGCTCAGCCTTTATTGGAAGAATAAATTGACAATTCTCAATATAGTTGGACGAGGCCACAGAGACCATTTCAGACATATCGTTTCACAGTAGCTAGCCAACAAAGCAATTGCCACAATGTCCAGTTGTAACTCACCTGCAGCACTTGGAGCTCTGGTATCTGAAGGGTGGAGAGCAGCAGAGTGGCACAGAACCAGGTCACTGCTGGCCTCCGTAGCTGGGCCACGGCAAAGGATAGGGTCAGGTGGGTGAGCACCACCGCCAGGCCTTTAAACCCTAAAACACTGCAGGCTGCCAAGACGCCATACACAGATAGTACTACGGTCCTAAACTGGTTGGTGAAACAAAACAAAACCAACAAAAAGATTGCCACTGCTTAGAGTGAGAATGTCTTCAAGCGTTAACTGCAATACATTTATCATACTGACATTTAGTGTTGAGAGACTAAATCCATACAACACTAGCTGGCTAACAACGTTGTTATTTTCTTGAATTTACTTTCGGAAAGATTGTGTTTGCCAATTTGGATACCACAGCATGACCAGTGAGAGTCCACAGAAAATATTTTTTTGCGCAGTCACTCCAAAGGCTCCACTCAAAGTCATTGGAGTCCTGATGAAAAAAAGCATACAATCAAGTCTCAAAGCACTCTGTCTAAGTCTGTGCAATACAACACACTTCCAACTTGACAAGTTTAAGTCACAAATTAAACACTTAATATAATCTTTTCATTATTTTAACCTGACCTTTTTATACCCCTTGAAAATAGTTCCTTTCTCAAGTAAGTATTCTCTTTCCAATCCTGCTTCATGCTCTGGGAAATAAAGTAGAGCAGATGTAATACTATCCAGTAAGAACAATTGATTATCAACTCCAACATGTATATCAGGTCTTATTGATCATTTGGAAACATAATAAACTTAACTAAGTCACCCAAAATAACATGTTACATAAGTAGTGCATTACCTTTGGAGAATTTGTGCAGATGGTAGAAGGAATATAGGTGTGAGCCGAGAGAAAGCACCCAGTATGTAATGATTTCCACATTAGACAAAGGTACAAGCTTGGGTGCAGACTTAAAAGCCATTAGTAGACTCTCAAGGCTGCCACACAATGGAGAGACAAAAACCAAAATGTGATACATTACTGTCTCTTCTCCAGAATATTTTGATTTTATTTTATTTTTATTAGCTTTGGCCAACGATTGGTGAAACTACCTAAATACTTCGACTTCCTTTAGTATCTTGGCCAAAGACTGCCACCGTGTGGCAAAAAAAGAG
This sequence comes from Galaxias rostratus, assembly GCA_036024795.1. NCBI lineage: Eukaryota > Metazoa > Chordata > Actinopteri > Galaxiiformes > Galaxiidae > Galaxias > Galaxias rostratus. The sequence continues at coordinate 7,363 of JAVQJS010066387.1, read as the reverse complement.
GTTGTAGTTTCAAGTGCGACTTAAATTGACTTGTTTACATTTTTGATAATCGTTTCAACATTGAAATTCAAATCAGCATAAGCGATAACAAATGCACGTGTAAGCGTTTGGTACCAATATTATCCAGAATTTCACGTCTGTATGCACAAGAACTCAAGACGGGGAACTTCATAACTTTTGGTAATAACAATTAAGACTGAGTGAGAGGAAAGTTCAATACATTCTAGCATTTGACGCATTTCAAACACTTGTTCGATCTGTAAATAATAGCTATATATCTCATTTTCGCCCAAGTCAAGTACTAGTCTATGCAGACAGTAGTACAAATCTTGCCGTGCTTCGAGTCACGGCATGAGTAAACTCCCCAAGAAAGTAAATTGAATGGATTGGAAGATTGAATTCTACCTAGCTATAGTCTAAAGAATGTTATTGTTGTCCAAGCTATCTGACTAACTCTAAAATAACTAGATTGTTGGTGTCTGTTAAACGAGATACATGTAACATAGTCAGATAACTTACCAGTCTTGTTACTTTGCTAACTATTCCATTTGGACATCACGATGATGGCAGGTGCACGTGTAACAGATTAAATCTGAGCATGAGAAAACGCAAGTGTCTGACTAGGTCAGTGCAACCCATTTTGTTCGAGTTCACATCAGCTAGCTAATGCATTTGATCTAAAAGCAGACCAGCTGTCTGATCATGTTGTTAGCGAGGTCTCCACGCTAGCCACGAAGCTAACGGGTTTAAGGAGTAAGGACTCAGGATTCATGAGTGCAGATGCTACGACGGCGGCACTAACGCAATTGACTTCTGTTTTCAAAATAAAGGTCCTCATCCGTCTATTTGATGTCCACGTTTTTAGACGTATTATTGGTTCCACACATACACACAAAATGAATACATATAATTATTCAAATGACCTTGTCAACCTAAAATATCAAGTTCTTTAAGATTATACATTAATCTTGGATTCACATAATATCGTTGCGCAAAACTGATGAAAATGTCTAAATCTAGATCAAAATTCTTTCATGTTAACCTTTATAGTTGTCACCTTGGTCAGCACAAATACGTTTAAATTGGAAAACAAGAACTCGCATGCGGACCAGAAGTAAGCTGATACATCCAAAAGTGAAACCAACAAAGGTTTGAAGAGCTGACGAAAAGCCAGTAATAGCCATTGGGCAGAACATGAAAAGATGAAAGCAAACTAAGATATGATCGTAGGCTAAACATTCAGCCCATCCCTAGTTTGGAGACCGACCACAGCCAGATAGTGGATAGGAGATCCTACTATGTCTAACACCGAAGGTTTTCTGGGAAGGCGCTGTCAATGTCTGCATTAGTATCACACTGTTCCGCTGGAAGTTCCAAGACAATCTGTTAAGAGCATGTTTAACACGGAGGCTGTTTCCACCAGACGCTCACAGCAACTTTACTACACATTGTAGATGGGTAACAGATGAAAATATATACTACAACATACAGTGATATAACCCTGCTTCTGCTGTTCCTTGTTACAGATGGACAAGGACAAATTAAGATAACATGTATAAAGCAGCTATTACGTTTAAATATTATAGGTATTTTAGAATGGCAAGTAACGCAATTGAAGGGAATGCTAAAATTAAGGGCAAATTAGAAAGAAGATTTTTTTATTGGAATTAAGGATAAGTGAATAATACCCCTATCAGTATTAATGGCTAAATAAATCTATCATTCTCCATACATGTTTTAAAATGTTTATTTTCATTTCTTTATAATCACCTTTCTGTCATTTGACAGGAATGCATGAGAGGCAAATTGGCTCAAACATTGTCACAAAAACGTCTAATATTTTTTTCAGTCATAATATTCAACATAATTTTTTAATCAATTGTATCAATGTCTACATCATGTACACTTACAACCACGTTTATTTATGTTTAACAAAAAAGCTTACAAATACATGCCCTACTTCTCACATCTTGAAACTCTCCAATTTTGAGGTGGGTACTTGCCAATAAGACACCCCCCCACTTTCCATAAACAAATTCCTCAGCTAAAATACATTCTCAGTGCTGAGATCTTTGCATAACATCCCTCTTTATTTTGGAAACTAGACCTGTACTTGGGGGGAAAAATCTGTACAAGCCCATTTACAAAAAGGCAACTATAAAAAATATGTAGAGACAGACTAAGTAAAATTATGACAAAGCATTTAGCCCCACCATACAAGTGACATCATTCATCTAAAATCTAAATGGTTTCACATTCCAAAATAAATCATTGGCTTAGGCAGATAATAACTTTTTGTCACTGTTGCGGGCCTTTAAATGGCCAAATCTTACACAATACCCCTCCCCACCCATAAAAAATACAAGCCCACATAAACCGTTCACCTTTCACTCTTTCTACCCTCCACATGAACAGTCAAATAACAAAAAAATAAAATAAAAGCCACATTCAATTACATTAGAGTCTGCTTTTAGGTCTCATTTTGTTAGCATCTAAATGCTGGCCCGAAAAAGAAATCTATGTATATAACCAGAAACTAAACCCTCAGTTAGTTGTGGAGGAGGCCATCAACATTACACTGTCCCATGGTTTATAACATCTAGCAGTAGAAACACAGGCTTTGATACTTCAAGCATGATTTTGACATAAACCCTATTGCGGAGAGTTGCCTAAAAAGACATTCATGATACAAAAATTATCTTAGAATTTGCTGTGTGGATATTTGCACACCAGTGGTAGAAATAGAGAATGACATGTTTCAGACCTGGGTCAAGAATTAACCAAAAATGTACAGGCACATAATTGTGGATTTAAGACACACCTGAATGTAGACATGTATAGATTTCGAGAGATATTTTTTTTGTGGTTAAAATAATCAGTCAGTTTAGAATATTTTGAAAGCTGAAATATCTGAAAGGGACATGCATGACATAAAGAAGAAGAAAAAAATTGTTGAAAAAGGAACTTTCATGCACTGACTTACAGAATAGAATTACAGGACCTAATCACAAGTTCAAAATCACAGGACAATGTTTGGAAAGATTCAAAAACATCCTCAAGACAGAAATTGCCCGCAAAAATGTAAGATGCATGGGAGAGGAGGTTGGCACCAGTTGACAACACTTGAGAACAACCAATCCATAAAAGCATTAGCCCTCATATGATGTAATTACAAGAAATCCCTGCAAAACTTTTGTTTAATTTTTAAAGGAAAAATGCCAATCAAGGCAAGCATGCATTCCTTGGGTAGACATGCTCCATGTGTATGATCCTACTAAAATATTGATGCTAAAACAACCCCAATGTTTTTTCTTTCTTATGTATTGTATCTAAGATAAATTTTAATCTAGAGGTACTGGAGTAGTCAAAACTACCTTATATCCACACTGCTAGGACAGGCGACAAACACCCTTGTTCTGTAATGATCCCTGAAAAAAGACATAATTAGTCGCTTAGTGATCAAATATGCTCCAAGGCCCTTTGAAGAATCGCAAATTGTTGGTTACAGGACACTGAAAATTAAATAGCTAGATTAGTGAATGGCTAACAAATGTGGTCTATAAATAATGTCTATTCTGTAACTTGAAGGTCTATCTTTGACATTGTAGTTGTTTATTATTTGCACAAGTTAAACTTTCCCATTTACAAAAATTGGATTTGCAGTGTGCAACTCTGTCACCATGTCATGCTGAATTAGGGGATTGTTATTCTTTTTAGACCCCACTTATTTTTACACTAGTTTCTAACATGCACTTTACCCTATTCACAAAACCTTTTTTTCTCCGGTCTCTGGTCAGCGATTTGGAAGCGGCATAAGAAACTGAGCCTTGTTTACCCAATGACAGCTGGATTGTCAGTTGCAGATTCAATTAAACCTAGACCTTTATAATTAGATGTTTTGCATAGGAATTAATATAATTCACTATGCTTATTTGCATTCACATCTCAGACAAGAACTTAACTCCTTATAGTTGTTCTATTTTAAATTACTAACGGTTACTAACGGTTCAGCGGTCTGGTGGTTTGCAGGTGATGTATGATAAATATTTTGGTGCTAGCCTAGCTCTGTTCAGTGTGTCACCACTACAACAGCATACAGGAGACAGGTAGATTGTTTTGGCTCCTCAACAAAGCAATTGTCAATTTTCCCACATTTTGTTGTAATTTGGCAACATAACCAGAAACAAGCCACAGACCTAACAGTACACCAAGCAGACAAAAAAAAGGTCACATTCTCAATCATGCGTAGCATTATGTAATGGCCATATTGAGAGGATACGCAAATCTAAAATGAATTGAGGGAGCAGCCCAAAACAGTTTTGCTGATTTATTTATTCTTTTTTTTTATTATTATTATTGATTACTGCTAGTTGGATCATGCGTTGTAATGCATCTTTCAGTATGGCAAATGCATTTGTACAATAACAGACCATTTTGCGCAACTTTGCATCAGAAAATACCACTTCAAAATGTCAGCGGCCTAATTGAGTGAAGTGAACCTCATAGGCATCAGAGGACGCCCCGTATCCATGCTGTTTGCTGATAGAATGCTGACTTGCATGATTAGGAACAGTAATTCATATTTTCATTCTTTTTGAAGATTCGTTGTTAATTTAGGATCAGGATTGGTGGCAGGATTCACAAACACACTGATTAGTCATAAGTTTGATTTAAAAAATAAAAAATACAACTTTGACTAGAACAATTACGTTCTTAGGAGCACCACTTAAAGAGCTCATCTTTAGGACAGCTGTCATGATCTAGTATTGGGGTCTAACTTATTTTAGATTTTTTACACTTTTTTTGTGGACTGGTGGCTGGGTCTCAAATAACTCTCTTTTTTCATCATTCATCCCTCCATCATAATTTGGCGCACTTGTCTATACCAAAACAACATCATCTTTGTTTCTTCGATAGACAGACTAACTACTTTGATATTCTCCAATTGTTTGAAATGTCTAGCAAAAGGCGTCCATCAAACAAGTCTTTTCCAATCAGGAAGGCAATTCTTTAACACGTAAGAAAATCTTAACCATACCCTCTCGTAACAAAGTATTGTCTCAATAAGGTGAACCATTTTCTCTTCCTACCAACTGAAAAGTAGCTCGTTCTAGCACAATGTAGATGGATCTACAATAGCATTCTCAAAACAACATGAGTGCACAAAGGTTTTCACTAAAGCGAGGCTTTACAAGGTTTTTATCCCTATTTCTTGCTGGTGGTGTTTTGATGCCAGCGAGCCATACATTTAAGCAGAGTAATGGTAGGGAAGGATATGGAGATAGTTAGGCACACCCTTCTCTCTCTGGAATGACACGACACAGTAAACGATGGAGCACACACGTCTAAGACTTCCAAATCAAATTTCTTTCATTTCAATTAACTCCACAGTCCTTCAAGTTGACAGTCTACAACGCAGAGAAGCATTGTAGGTTGCACATTAAACAGATACAGAAAAGAGCCAAGCATGTTTTTGGGACGTTAGCACAATCCTTTTGCCCCACAAAGGATATTTAAGTCGTTATATATCCTGTGAAGTCTCCATGTTGTTTATCAGAGTCCTTGCAACAGCAGCAATGAGCGACCTTGGAACTCTACCAGAGAGAACAACTTCTATTGCCATGGAGACGCAGTCTGCCGGCAAGTCTGGCTTACACATACACACAAACAAATCTAGGCACACAACTTCAAAATCGGAGTGTATCGGTGTATGAATGAGAATGAGAATAGATGCTGGTTGTGTTTACATCTTAGTATGAGAATGTGTTCTGTATAACTAATATGAGACCCAGGGTTGTACTTGCAATCCTAATGTTCTAAAGACGTGTGTGTGTTTTTGTGTGTGTGTGTGTGTGTGTGTGTGTGTGTGTGTGTGTGCTTTCTAGTGTTTGTATGTTGTTTCTGGATCTTGTTGCCTCAATGTCAAAGTCACAGTCTCTTTCATTGTAATTCTTAGTCAATTCCATTGACCTAGACAAATCTCATGCACCTGGCAACCTTCCACCCGAGGCATTACTAAAAAAAGACAAATTCAACATCTTCACACACTTGTCACTCATATCCAACTAACTTGATGACTTCAAAAATAAGATCATGAGAAGACATTTTAAAGACAAAAGACAACAAAATCAAAAATCTTAAGGGCTCACATGTATGATCCTTACTGCACTCCACCAGAGAGCTGCAGTGACATTGAGGTGCCTACAGGGGGAGCAGGAAGAGAGAGAAAGTAATGCCGACAGGCATACCCAGATCCCTCTTGTTTGCTCTCTACGAGTTGGGCGAAAAAGCCGTGCCCTCGTCGCTAGGCGTGGCCGTGTCGTCGCTAGGGTCCAAGCTGTCCTTGGGGCTTAGCGTGCTCTCAGACAGGGGTGGCGTGTCCTCCGAGCGGGGCGGAGTCAGGTCCGTCGGGGACGGGCTCTTCGGGGAGCATTCTTGCGTGCCATTGGACGTGGGCACCACGGCTTCGATGGCTGTGACCGCCTCTATGGGCGTGGGGGGAGGGGTGGCGACACAGGGGGCCGGCGCCGGAGTGCTGGTGGTCAGGGTGAGAGGGGGCAGGGCCCGCTCAGTAGGAGTGGGGGTCAGGGGCACCGCCGAGAGGCTGCTGATGCGGGAGTTATGCATGAGGCCCTCACCCAAGGCAAGGGGGGAGTCACAGGGCACCAGGGAGGGAGTCTTCTCCACTAGGCGCCACTGCATGATGCTGGTGTCCTTGCCGCCGGTGGATATCAGATGGCTGTCGTTGTGCAGGAAGCTCACATTGGTCACGTGGCTGCTGTGGGCGCTGTACTTGTGGCTCGGGGCCTTGGAAGAAAGAGACATCCAAAGGAACAGGTTAGCAGTGCAGATGCAGTCTTTTTAAGGCTACACTGCACACATTTGAAACTCACATACCCATAAAGCCCAACAAGGTAGAATGTTAAAACATTCAGTGGCAGTAACTATAATAAATGTAAAAAAAAAAAAAAAACTTTATAAAAAAAAAAGTATCACTTGTTAAGTTCTACTGTTAAAGAGTGAGACTTTGTTCAATATTTTTCGGCGGGGGCCACCTGAAACGTTACAAAAATGTTTAATGTTGACATAGAGTCGGTCTCACTTTGGCTCTGGAGCAGGGGTACTGGAAGAGGTGCACTTTGCAGAAGTCGTCGGCCAGAGCGATGACTTTCCTGTGGTGGGACCTGATGAGGGCGTTGATGTCCGTTCCATCAGAACCCTCTGGCCAAACACCTGTCAGAACGTGCATGCGCAGACGCAGACACACACACACACACACACACACACACACACACACACACACACACACACACACACACACACACACACACACACACACACACACACACACACACACACACAC
>JAVQJS010066373.1:0-10259 GCA_036024795.1 Galaxias rostratus | reverse complement strand
AGTAGGGGTTACAAAAAAAAACTCAATGTAAACATGGAGCTACTTTTCCCCCTCTCATTTTGAAGACAACCCAATATGCATTAGTGCTGCTTCTGCTTAAGCTTTGAGCATGGAGCAGGCTTATTCTTTCGTTACTTCTCTATGGCTTAGTAACTGCATATAGATTTAATTGAATTTCATATTAGTCATTCTCTCGGCCCATCTCTAAATAACCAAGCACACAGCGAGGCAGCATTGTGTGCTTTCTGAGATTGCGCAAAGGCTCAGCTCTAAGGTTTTAGTAGGAGCAAGAGCATTTAATAGCACAAGCATTCACCTGCGGTGGAGCTCACTCAATAAAGAGTTGTCTTTCTTTTGCTTATAGTGGTGGTGAGCTAAGTGGTTGTGGTGTGGGAACGCTGGCCGGTGCCGAGGAAGAGAATTGGCATGTGAGTCTCTTCTCCCTCACCTCTGTGAACCCTCACTCAGTCTTTCTATACCAGCGTGAATTTTTTTTTTTAAGAACTAATCGCTCCCTTACGGGAACATGCTGGAAGTGAGTTGTGTGAAATAATGTCAAAGGTCTGTCTCGGCAAATTGACCCTCATTGCCCCCCACTTCAATCGGTCTTTCCCCTAAAGTTTAAACTTTGCCCCCCTTGACCTCTGAAAATGTTCATTTCCAGATGTGTTGGCCCAGAAGATGAGTTTTTCCAGTTGGCTAATCTTGGCAAAAAATCTGCGGCGAGGCATTAAGACAGAGAATGTCGAAGGTACTGTGACCGCCGATGTATTTTTGAGAACAGAGTTTCAGTTTCAATGAGCATGTCGAACCATGCTCTGTATCAGGAGTCTGTAATCACCATAAACGGTTGGGGACGGATAAATATCTGTTGGTGAAATGTGTGTGTTGGGCACATACAAAGTGTGCTTAAAGCAGTTCCTCGGCGCCCTGATTGTAACAACAGCATGTATATTTAAGGTTCTGCATCTGCAAACAGTCTCTATGGCTCGAGAAAAAAGCATCATTTCTGTGCTAAGGGACTATTTTATTTTATATTACACAACTCTCTTTTAGATGGGGGGAAATAAACGTTAAATGACATTACAATTCTCCGTGGAGAAATATTCTGTCGTGGTGAGTACTGTAGGAGCACCCCGCTGAAGTTAAATAGGCCGGATTGATATTGAGGATGCTACTAATCGGTCGTGTGACAGAGACAACAGCCTTTGGTTAGTGATATTGAGTTGTTTTCTCTGTTGCGTCCGCCGTTGACTGTCTCAAGAGAGGTCAGGCATAGAGAAAGGCTAATGCCTCCTACTCAGTGTCCAGTTGCACGTAATCGTCCAGCGATGCGGTCCCCACGGTTACCTTCTGAATAATAGTATTTTCCTTGGTCACTCATTGTGTTAATCATCTTCTTTCGATGGCTGGACAGCTGTACCTTCCACCCTGCTTACTATCATTGGCACTGCTGTAACGTTGTCCACATAACCAACGCGCTCCCTTAGTCTTGATATTTTGTCAAAGGGTTGATAATAAATAGCAGCCATAAAAAAAAACTCCGAGTTGAGTATTAAAAGATGTGTACAGTGCTATTACACCTAAAGCCCTGCACTGCACTGCTCTTATGGGCTTGGAAAGGGTTATAAATAAATAAACATCTGGCTAAATCCCAGGCCTTTCCCAGACAGAGCTAACACGAAGAGGATTAGTGAGTTACATGTGAAAATCTCTGGAGTTCCAGGCTCTGCACTCAGAGGAATAGGAGGCTGGCAAGAAGCCAATTAAAGTGGGCAAGATGTTGATTATAATAATAAATAATGATTATACTTTAAACTTGTATATCGCTTTTCTAAATACTCAAAGGCACTTTACAGAGTGAACACACAAGGTAAAATAATTTAATAGGCACACATGTTTATAAGAAGCAAGTATGTTGTTAAAACATTTGGGCAATTTTGAAGTAAAGAGAGATTAACTGGTGAATTCAAGCACAAAAAAATTGGGGTTTTGAGGGCCTGTTTGAAAAATGAATGCGTGTTTACGTGGCAAACTTGATTTGGAGCAAGTGTGAAGGCCGTGCCACCTAAGGTCCGGAGCTCACCTAAGGTCCGGAGCTTGGTGGCAGGTGACATCAGTGTTGTTGTATCAGAGGTCCCGAGGCATTGGTTAGGGGTATGGTGATGGAGGAGGAAGTGTGAGAGGCATGGATGGGCCAGGCAACAACCATTTTAGTAGTAAGGGAATCCTACATTTTCAACTGAGAGCCAGTGGGTGATGAGATGGACAGGGGTTGTGTGATCTCCACAGCGGGTGGATGTGAGCGAGCGGGCAGCTGGAGACCTGGACGTGTTGAAGTTTATTGGGGATTTTGTTGGTTGAACCTTAGAGGATGTTCTAGCGGTAATCGAGTCAGGAAGTTGTTGAAGAATGGGTGAGTTTTTCTGCGGGAGCAAAGGACAGGGAGGGCTAGAGGCAGACATTGCTCCTGAGGTGGAAACCGCTCGTTTTGTGGCCTGTTTGGCATGAGGTAGGGCCCAGAGGTCATAGATGATTCTATCGTAGACCTCGGTGATGGGGGTGACGGAACCATCAATTTTGAATGCGAGTGTCTGGGTATATACTGTAGGCTGCACTGAGGTCAAGGAGGATTAGGATGGAGGGTAAAGCAGAATCAGCAGAGAGAAGTGTGTCGTTGGTGATTCTCAGTGGGGCGGTTTCTGTGTTTCTGTTTGTTTGGAGCAGTAGCTGGAATGGGAACATTGGGGTAAATGACAGCAATGACCAAAGGTTTGGGAGAGTCTTAAGGAGAAGGGGGTGGGGATGTATATCGCTCTGGTTTAAATTGTTTGTCAATGCAATGTAAGCATTTACAACGAGTGCCATCTGGTTGAGAGAGAAGGATTTCAAGAGGTTTTTGCCAGGTTTAAGGGAAATTAAAAATTCATTATTGTTGGTAAATTCACTGATATTTAGTAGTGGGCTGAAGGAGCAAACTCCACGTGCTGTACTGAGGATCCCACACCGTAACGACTCAGGGATCTTCTTTCCAAGAGTGCCTCAGAGGAGCATGAAGCCCTCCAAGTGTTACAAGAGAAGGGTAAAGGTCCTCAGGCTATGTAAGAAAGAGCTGCAATATCTAAAGATAGTTATCTTGTAGTGGGAGTTAGTCATTTCTGAGGAAAGACGTCTGCAGAAAATGTGTCTTAATTCTTTTATTTTTTAGGTCAATTAGCTTTTTGAGTATTTGAACCGTCAATCAAAGACAAGTTTATGATAAGCATTTGAATAAAACCAGCTCCCTTACGGCGTCAAAGAATCAGACGTGGTTTGGAAGAGGCCCAGCTTCCGTCAATGTCATGTCTGCTTCTCTGCCTCTGATATCCCTGCAGTCTCTTTCATTTAGCTCCGTCTCCTCGGCTCTCCCGGCAATAAGCATTGAAACCAGGGCTGACATTTGTCATGTCCACAGAGCCTGAGCCACACAGGAGAACAGGTGTGCTGTAAGCAGCAAGAACAGAAGAAAGTCGTCCAGGAGGGAAAATATCCAAGAATGAATCCTTGGCCTGGAGGGCCAAATACTGCGGTCCCCTCTGACCTCCTGGGATTGGTTCGGCGGTAAGGGGATAAAGGGATATAACAATGGCAGGGATGGCAGGCTGGCTGGCTGGCTGGCTGGCTGACAGGGTGACTGACTGACTGGCTGGCTGGATTGGAGTGTGGCTGGTGACGTTTGTGAAGCCCAGTCTCACAAGGCACTGTCAGGAAGCGGCTCCAGGGCTGGATCCGATAGAATGCTAATGGGAAATATGGTAATGTTACAAGTAATAGCAGAAAAGTTTGACAAAGTTTGCTCACATATAACATGATTTGTTTCCATGCCACACCATACCGTCATAGTTTCAGTTGTTGTTGTTTTTTTACAAAAAGAACCCGAGTGGAACTCATTGCAGGCTCATGTCATTGCTCTGGGACAAAACCTGACTTCTATCACACTGTGTGTATTGATGCAGTGCATTAGCGTCAGGTGAGTTATAACCCTGAAAGCTCCATCCACATTTGACTTCAAAACCAGAGGAATGAATGACTTCCTACTGCATTACTGTCACAAGGACGCTAATGTCCATGAAAACGCATGGTAACAGAGAGTGCCAACCGAATGCCACCGAGCCCCTGGTGTTCCATCCCCACCACAAACGCCGTATGCTTCCTCTTTGGAGGGAAGGAAAGAGGTGGGAGGTGAATGTTGTTATTTTCCTGTTTGAAGTGCCGCTTTTGCCTTTCAATTAAACTCCAATGTTATCAGCACACTGCAGCACATGTTTATTACTAATAACCTGCAACCGCTTTGGAATTATGGCAAATCTGGAAATTCCTAAGGTAGGGGAACCAATTAAGATTATTTTTGATAGAAAACCAGCTTTGGCAATTTGGGAGCCCGAGGCAAAACCCTGTGACTCCAACCTGTGACGTGACTGTGGGGGATTGAGGTTAAGGGGCTGTGTGTGTGTGTGTGCTTGTGTGTGTGTATGCGCGCGCGCATGTGTGCGTGTGTCACTGTGCATGTGTGTAGACAGGCTGTGAGTATTTTGACATCTTACTTTCATTGTCTTTTAATGCTAGTTGTTAACCCTACCATTAAGACTGCGTCAGAGGTTAAATATTGTGGGAACTACAAGTTCACATTTCTCAAATAACCCTCTGTGGTTAACTCACTGTGGTTAACACCATGGCTGGCTGACTGGGAGGTAGGCCACTGAAACAACCCCTCTGTTAACCTCTGTACCACAAAGTTTCTGCCATGATGGGACTGTTTAAGAGAAATGCCTGGCAATACTTTGGCTCTGCCTTGACTGCTACCATCGCTCTATGTGATTAATGTGGGCTGTGCACTGTCTTCAGCCATCGCTCACTGCTTTCCAGACAACCACAAGTGGCTTCCGACAACAAAAACAACAAAAAATATACATATATATATGTAAAGACGGAAAGATAATATGCTGTTGTTGTTCCCCTTCCAGACATGAAAGACTGTGCTTCATATAGCCTTTGGCAGCTAATGGTGCTGTCTGCATGAATTCTGTTCGCTACCCTCACAATATAAAGACGACTGGAAGCGCTGCGGGCTACCACTCCGTGTCTGAGCCAGAGCACTGTGACACTGTCACCTCTGCCAAACCCACACGAGTACAAACAAACAAGCAATTAAAAGAATAGCGGTCTGCATCTAAAGCTAGCAACAGAAAGAGAAGGGGAGGGGGATAGGATGGGAATCTCCACTTTGGCCTGCTTGGGGAGTGGGGTTGGAGGGGGCTTTCGTGCCTGACACAGACGGAGGGTCCAGAGACGTATTTAGGACCTCATTAAGGGATGGGCCTGGGTCGGGGCCACGGCCAGGGCAGCGAGTGAGCCGTTGCCTGCCTCATTACAGGAATGTGGAGCTCGTCTCCCGGACCATGTGTGTGCTGTCTGCTGCCTCCGTCCATCACTGTGACGCGAGCGCTGATCTGTAAATGAGGTGAGCAAGTCGAGTGTGCCCGGCACATGTGTGGGGCCCACGGTGTGTGCGTCACACCCATCCCGGCGCCTTGATTCCCCAGAGCCGTGGAAGGGCTGTCAGCAGGTAACGCGGGACCAGACTCTCCCCAGGGACTCCCCGGAGAGACTCTGCCTTGCGGACGCAGAGATGAGGAGCGCGCGAGCCTTCACGTGCCCACTGTTAAAGCAGTCTGATCCAGCACACACACAAACAGCATGGAGTCCTCCTGCGAGCGGGTACGCTGGGCGCTCGATAATGAGCCCACTGAGTCAGTAGGGGAGTGCTCATGCACGGCCAGAGTCTCATGTCCAGGGGTCCTCCGATAGCCTTTGTTCAAACCCAGTCAATGGATTATCTGTCCAGGTAAATGAAGCCAATTAGGAGCCTCCCTATCACCTCCTGACTGGGGCTAATTAAGTCAGTGCTGCAGTACCTGGTCCTGGCTTCTCTGGCAGGCACTAAAGAGCCAAGGTTGAGGGAAACCTCAGGATTGCCTGTGTTAGCCAAACAGCCATAGAAAAGTGGAATGAACGAGCAGGCAAAAAGCATGGGTCCCCTTGTATTAAATCACATGTTAACATTTAAAATGCTATATCACACATTGGAATACATACCAAAATGTCAGAATAGTGCAGCAATTGTTTTTAAATTCTTTATTGTTCATTGAAGTTGAATTGCGCAATGAATTTGTTTTCTTCCTCCGTATCCGTGGTGTACTTGAAAGACACTGCAATTAAAAGCTATTGTCAATATATAAGTGGTTGAACAGAAACTTCAAGGCTTGATACCACAGATGAGACTGTATTAGACAGCTTCACGTCCCTTCCACAAATCTTTAAAATGCCATAATAATGCTCGTCAAGCTTATTAACAATAATCAATATACACTGCAAAAGACTTGAATAGAGGGTGAATTACAAATCAATACAGAGTTAAAAAAATGATAAAGCATTCTTGGTGGAACATCTTTTCAGTTCACAACAAGTTCATCGGCGCTTACGCAAATATGTCCCAGCGACGCATAATAGACAGCTTTACCGAAAAGCCATCCGTTGTCTTTCAAAACATTGATTAATGCAATATTTGTTTCAGCGTGAAATCTCTTTTCATAGCATTTAGACGCACTTCTGAAGCTTGTTCAGAAAAGAATTGCAGACATGGCACGGAGACGGCACAACCAACCTGCCTGACAGAACGTAAAAGCAGGTGACAGCTAATCTTAGCCCAGGATTTGTGTTTCACGTAATTTATTAAAAAACAATGTTCCAGTTACCAGGTATGGTGCGCCTCTACGACAGATGTTGTGGTTTAATTGGATGAGGTTAGGCATTTGTGAGCAATTGTCTTGGGAGTTCAGAGACATGACACTGTTGGCAGGGGAAAGTGCCCGACATTATCACGTACTTCTGATTGGAAAATCAGAGGAAGAGGCACTGATTGAAGGGTGCGACATTGTTCTGAAAAGTGTGAAAAGGGGATGTATGACTACACACCATGACACCGGTTGGAGCTCAACAGAAGAGGCCTGCTTTCAGTGTGAACTGTAGCACATTACGAGGTATAAGTGCTTTGGTGTGACACTACCACATGAGAACTGTCCAAACAAAAGGTTTTCATTTCAATTCCGGGTGATAAGGTCCACAAAACAGTCCTTGGTGGTCCCCAGTGCCTGAATATGAGCCTTCTAGAAACTCTTCAAGTAATTAAATGACTACAGTACCTTAAAAACTAACACAAATATAAAAAGACAATGAAAAAAAAAAATTTATCCCAGAAAATAGAGAAAGACAATGTTTTCTCGTCCAATCACGCATCACCCTACACATGGGAGTCAAGGGGTATACAACTTCATGCCTCCCCTCCTTTCCATCTGTGTGTGTGTGCATCACTGAGCATACACAATTAGTCTATCAGGCATCAGGCTCCGCGGGTGTCACCCCGAGCCCGCGTGTGTCGTTACCGACGTGCATGTCGTGCATTGTGGTGAGGCGCGGTAACACGAGGCTTGCAGGGCGTGTAGGGCTGTCCCCCAGACACCTCCTCCATGCCCATAATTAGAGCCTCAGTGCCATTAGTGACACATGGTTTTAATACAGACAAACCCACTCGGGGGGGCCACAGCCTTCCTGGGGGAAATCATGAACTGCTAATTAACTAATGGCCGCCAAATAAATTTTTATTTTTCATCATCAGCACATTAGGTGCCGAGCCACCCTGGGACAGTGGACTTTTAATCACTTCTGAGGCAGGTGTGGCGGGGAGGGGCTGCAGAGATGAAGGAGGTGTGGGGGATACGGGGGGCTGATTAGATCAGACCCTGGGGATAGACCCCCTGGTCAGGAAGATGCTACAGCATCACATCTAGGAAGTCAGGAGGAGTTGGTGAAGTTTGGGCCTTGAGAGACCAGGGAAAGATAGTGAGAGGAAGTGAAAATTGGAAAGTGGAAGCACCTTTTTATAGTATACTGTGCAGGTACTATCCTTTTTTCTCTCTCTCAGTAATTAACGGGACACAAATACAGTGACGTCCTTAGTTCCTTAAATGTGTAGAACATGTCCAGATATTGCAGCCCCCAGTGTTTACAGCTGGGCTTTTCATTTCTTGTTGCTTTGACAGAAATAGGCCAGTGCATGAAACCTTAATTAACTAATTTACCATGTAGCCCACTGCATAATAGACGGATTACTTTCTTTGTGTCAAATGACAGCATCAGGCACTTTTAAGGAAACTAAATTGGGCCCGTCACTTAGCGTTACACTTAACCTTTTTTGTGTCCAATAGCGTATGTTCTACAGTCAATTGTAATCATTTTCAAACGAATGGTCCCCATAGCGTATTTCAGCTTCAGATCATTTACGGTTCATTTAACATCAATATCTGCTAAATGAAGTATGATGAGGACCTATTTTCATAGAGGCTGGTAAAACCGTTTGACTTTCTCCTCTCCAAGCATCTTAACGTCATCTGAAATCCCCTATAACATTCCATTCATTATCCTCACTCAGTCTAATCACTTGTTTATTTCCACCCCTTGTTGGCCAGCATGGGAACATTTGGCAGAAGACGGCGAGATGTGCTGGCGTATGGAGCGTCGGGTAAAGTTCAGGCAGACAATTTAAAAGTCTGTTCGCATCCGACGTAAGCCATCGTACAGCGCATTGCACGCACACACACCCACCCCCCCACCCCACATGCACACACACACTAATCACTTAACACACCTGCTCATTAGTATTTATATGACCTGATGTCAAAGTTAGTTCCGTTGCTTGTTGGATGAGGTGAAAGGAACTGCTCCCACCTCCACCCGAACTGCCACTGCTAATATGTTAGGCTAATGTGTCCAAAAGGGAGATGGATGTGTGTGTGCTCACCGCCTCAGGATGTTGTCCTGAATATGTACAGCACGGAATTTCAACATACGTAGCAGACCCAACCACGCCAATGACTGATGTATGTTCACACAGTTTCTCTGACTGAACTATTTATGGGCATTTACAAATGTTTTCCACAGGTTTCCATCTCATTAAGGACTTTAGATTAACTATATTACTTTCAGAGATAACACAGTTATTTTTTACATCTGTCGCATATATTTTTTTTTCAGTTATAGAAAAAGGGTGATCAATTTATCCACGTTTTGTTTATTATTCTCGTAGATGAAAAGCTACAATGTTAAAATGGCCACACATAAGCAAAGCACTGTCAGCATCCTTCTCCATTTGTGATGGTGTTGATGTGGGCGTTAAGAGGGCATGCTGTAAGCTATACTACTTTAATGGTACATTAAGCCAGCATCGGTGTAGCTCAAAGGAAGACGCTCGGGCATACCTGGTGTTTCAACACCACGGTGCAATCCTTGTCGCCAAGTTGCAATGCCTCGTTTTGGTACCACTTGGTCTGATGTTACCACAGAGTCCCACAACAAAGCAGAGAAAGCCCTTTGTGTCTGGCGGCTGCAGTGGGGCAGGTAGGATGGGGTCTGGAGGGTTCTCCGTGAACTGCAGGCACGGCCGGTGTCGTCTCAGTTGAGACACTGGGCCATCATATCCGTAATGGTTGTCAATCGTCTGCGTCCAATGCTCTTATTGTATGGAATAATCCCACCCTGCTCTTTATATATCAATAACCAAACACCGGAGCTCACACAATGCCCTCGCACGTAAAACACACACCAACACAACACACACAAACCGAACTTGCCACCTGGAGGGGCGAGGGTGTCAGTAAAGGGCACTGGTTTTATTATGTCACCAACACAAATTAGACACTCAATACTATGTCTCATTGAAATATTTATTGCATGAAATATTCATTGCATAGGTTGACCCGTACACTGGTGGGGAGAGAAGCCATCATTGACTCAGAGACAGGTAGAATTCCGTAAAGAAAGAAATCAACAGAGACAGTTGCTTGAGTCCAATAAGACACAACATGAAGTGTCCTTTAGTTGTCCCTGGCAATTTGCATACTCCTTTCGGTGCCACTGCCTCGCTACCTTTCAGTGTGTTTATTTTTGCCAAGTTGTCGTGGGAAATCTGAGCCAGTAGGGAGACGGCCTCTGGGCAAGTGCTGGGCAATGTCTCTCTCTCTCTCGCTCTATCTCTTTCTCTCTCTCTCTCTCTCTCTCTCTCTCTCGCTCTCTCTCTCTCTCTCTCTCTCTCTCTCTCTCTCTCTCTCTCTCTGTCTCTCCCCCACCCCTCTCTCTTTCTCTCTCTCTCTCTCTCTTTCTCTCTC